>VSMD01127469.1:0-39178 GCA_008750895.1 Mirza zaza
GAGTTCCTCTAAGGGTATGTTCCTAGCCCTGTGCCGGGTCTGGGTCCACTGGCACACCATCCGGAGATACCAGGGCAGATCCAAGTAGATGCAGAGGAAGGTCACGGTAACGGCCAGCACCAGCGTGGTGGCCCCAATGGTGACCATCAGCAGAGCTGTGTTGCAGGATAATGGAGACATGTGAAAGTCTTTTAGAGGGGTTCCCCTATAGCTTTCTGGGTAGTCACACTTATAAGAATCAGGCCAGCCCTCCACCACTTCACTTGATACTTGGCCTATATTTTTGACAAATTCTCTTAGCTCGCAGGTACATTGGAATGGATTGTTCCCGGCTTTTATTGACCTAACCTCCTGGCAGCTCTGGAAGAAATCAGTGGATGGCTGGGAAACCGAATTATGGTCAATGATCAGTACAGAAAGGCTGCTAAAGGTGCCACATCCAGGAAGGTCGGTTAAAGAATTGAGAGCAACATTGAGTTCTTGCAAAGCTTCCAGAGAGGTGACATCTTTAGGGATCCTCTCTATTCTGTTACTGTGAAGATCAAGTACCTTGATCCTGGGAGGTAAACATCTGAAAACAGAGTCAGTAAGTATATTTGAAGACAAATTTAAGATAATTATACTCTCAACCCAAGTGCAATTTTCCTTATATCTATCAAATCCCAAAGAATTGAAGCTAACATCCAGTATTTCCAAAGATGGCATATTCTTAGTCATGAGACCTACACTGAATAGGTCTTTTAGTCCATTCTTTTGTAAGATAAGTGTCTCTAATCTAACTAACGTGGTACAATTTTGAAAAATACTATCTGTGAAAACATTCTGGGTAAAGTTCAAAAACTTAAATGTGCTTGGTGCCTCAGGACAAAGCATGTGTATAAGAGGTGAATCTGATATGGTTAGCATCATAATGTTCATCTCAGAAAACACTCTGTATAATACTGTCTGTGAAAAAAGAGGAACTCGGTTGGTAACATGTTCTATTTTCAATGCTTTCAATGTTGTTTTAGAATACATAAAGTCTTCTTTATTAATGCTTTCAACTATTATTAAATTGTAAATATTGAGATATTCCACAGATCTGGGCCACAGGAACTGAAAGACTCTAACCAAGCATTTCCAAGTTGTTTCCATGTGAGAGAGGGTAAAATTCAGTAAGGTTGAACCTCTAGTGAGTTCTGATAAAAATTTAATTAAAACTCCACAGTTCTCATCATTCAATTTAATATTAGTCAGTTGCAAGCACCCTAAAGTATTAACTGATATGTTCACCTGGACAGAGAATAAATTATTTGGGTGAAAAACAAGGTGAAGTGTTTTTGTATTTAGAATTTGAAGACTTTCTGCCTCATTTTCTTTTACATAATAATTCCCTAAATCCAGAAGGATGTAACTTAGGTGCAAGTGAGCTATTGGCAGCAGATCTAATTGTTGTAACTTCATAGCACTTAATCCCAAGAAATTCAGGTGTGTCAAGTTGCCAAATTCCTTACAGATGGGCAGGGCATCGAAGTCATTGAATGAGAGGTCTAAATGCTTGAAACTCACAATAGGATAGCAGGATATCTTTCGCAACTGATTATGAGATAAATCCAAATATTCCAAATCCTGATTGAACTTGAAAATACTAAAATCAAGTCGCTGGATTCTATTATGGGAAAGTCTCAAAACTTTCAACCCTGACAGAAAGCTGATGTCAGATATCTGAAGCACAGATATGTTGTTTTGAGACATATCTAAGACTTTGGTTTTTGGTGGCAGGTCTTTTGGAACGTGAGTAAGGCCTATTTTTGACCTATTTATTGCAAATTCACTTTCATCAGACAACTGGATTATGGTTCCAACTATTACAGTCGTAACACAAACAAAATGGAAGCTTCTGACAATAGGTTCTTTGTTTTTGGCCATGATGTTGCAGTGGCTGTCCAGAAGGGTTGTTGTTCTTCAGATAATCTTGATATGAGTTCAAATTCTAAAAATATAATATACATTAATATAGGTAAAGTTTGAATGATTTTTCAAACCTCCACTTATTAAACATAAAATCTAAATTATTTCTTCATTCAATATTAAAGTCATTTTTTCTCTATAATTTAATGTGATTTTTCCCTCACTCATGCAGTTTACTCATACCAGAAGGACAATATATACCGTGTTAATAAAGAATTGTGGTTGTGTGTTATTTATTTATTTTTTTTTTTGAGACAGAGTCTCCCTCTGTTGCCCGGGCTAGAGTGCCGTGGTGTCAGCCTAGCTCACAGTAACCTCAAACTCCTGGGCTCAAGCGATCCTTCTGCCTCAGCCTCCCAAGTAGCTGGGCAGGTATGTGCTACCATGCCCAGCTAAGTTTTTCTATTTTTTTTTTTTTTTGTAGAGACAGAGTCTTACTTTTGCTCAGGCTGGTCTCCAACTCATGAGCTCCAACGATCCGCCCACCTCGGCCTCACAGAGTGAGGATTACAGGTGTGAGCCACCATGCCTGGCTGTGGTTACGTGTTTTGACCTATCTGGTGGCTGCCTGAGGGGTTCATTCAGGGCTTTGCTTTTATTTTATACACCTCTGAACTTTCTCAGGGATGAAGCAGCCTCCTGGGCAGTTTGTTAAAAACATTTAAGGGCAAATAAAGCAAGGGACAAGAGATGGGGAAAACAGTAGACACACCAGAAAGCCAGGGAAGGAAGGGGCTGGGACAGGAGATCGATGAGAGAAAAAAGACTTTAGAAAGCTTGGTGTTTACCAAGGAATCTAGAAGTCCACACACATGACCAGGGCAGGACACATGCTCACAGAAGACCTGAGAAAATCCAAAACTTTCACTTCTGGCTGGCTTTAGGCTCCATGCAAGCAGAAAGTGAAGGCCAAGGCAGAGTTGTGAATAGCCTGGATAAGCAGTGAGGCTCTAACACAGAGCCCATCTACAAAGATCAGAAGAGTTTTGGTTTTTTATTTTGGTGTTTTGTTTCTTGGTTTTGCTCCAGGTGTTTAAGAAAATCACTAGCTGACCACTAAGCTAACAGAACAGAGGATCAATGACCACACATGATAAAGAATATAGCCTTTACAAAAATCATTTAGAAAAGTCACTAAACAAATAAACAACTACAAGCAACAACAATAAACTCTGGGAAAAGGAGGGAAAATTGGTTTCTAGAGTTATGTCATGATAATGTTCAAAATGTCTGGCTTTAAAAAAAAAACCTATTAACTATTAGTTATGCAAATAAACAAGAAAGTGTTGCCCATTCATAAGGGAAAAAAGAAATTGAAAGAACCAAGGCAGAGAACTGACACTACTTAACATTAATACTTACTCTAAAACTATAGTAATCAAGGCAATGTGGTTTTGGCAAAAGAATAAACAAACAGATCGATGTACAAGAACAGAGAACTCGAAAATAGATCCATACAAATACAGTCAACCAATCTTCGACAAAGGAGTAAAGGCAATTCACTGGAGAAAGGATAGTCTTTTCAATAAACAGTGCTAGAAAAATTAGACATCCACATGCCAAAAAAAAAAAAAAAATCTAGACACGGACCTTACAGTTTTCACAAAAATTAGCTCAAAATAAACCATAGACCTAAATATAAAATGTAAAACTATAAAACTTCTAGAAGAGATCATAGGAGAAAATCTAAGTGACTTTGGATTTGGTGATGATGTTTTACATACCATATCAAAAACATAATCCAAGAAAGAAAACACTGTTAAGTTGTACTCCATTAAAATTAGAATGTTCTTTGCAAAAGATACTGCTAAGAGAGTGAAAAGACAAACCACAGACTGGGAGAAAATATTTGTAAAACATATATTTGATAAACATTTGATTCTAAACTCAAGAACTCTTAACTCTACAATAAGAAAACAAACAACCTAATTTTAAAATGGGCAAAACCTCTGAACAGACAACTCACCAAAGAAGATATATAACTAGCAAATACTCATATGAAAAAACATTCAACATCATATATCAAGGAAACAAATTAAAATAACAATGAGATATCACTACACACCTATGAAAATGGCTAAAATCCCAAAACACACATCAAATGTTGGTGAGGATGTGGAGCAACGGTAACTCTTTTTCATTGCTGGTTGGAAAGAAAAATGGCATACCCACTTTGGAAAACAATCTTATGGTTCCTTACAAAGCTAAACATGGTCTTACCATATGATCCAGCAATCACACTCCTAGGTATTTACTCAAATGAATTGAAAACTTCTGTCTACACAAAAACCTACATGTGGATGTTTATAGAAGCTTATTGGAAGCAACAGATATCTTTCAACACATAAAAAGATAAACTGATGCATTCGTACAATAAAATATTATTCAACAATAAAAAGAAATGAACTGGAAGGGCTTTAAGACAACTGACTGGAGGTACCCAGCACTTGCTTTCTCCACAAAGAAAGGCCAAAACAGTAATTAGATAACCACATGTCAAATACAGATTCTAGGATAGAACACTGGAATTCAGCAGGGAAGTGACAGAGAACCTCTGAGGCATGGAAGAACAGGGAGCAAAGTAGCCAGCCCAGCCAGGATCAGCTTGGAGCCAGGAGGAACTCCCCATTCCAGGGAAAGGGTAAGTGAGAGATCCTGAGTAGTCCACATTCCTACCATGGACTCCTACAATCTGAGCCAAGGGAGAGCCCCTTAGCCCTTATGGGCCCTGAGAATAATACAGGAAGCTGCCTGGAGTCCATGCAAATTCCAGAGAGGGAGCTCACTTTGGGTCCCACAGACACCCCTAGACACCCAAGCAGCTGCAGCATGATGCCATTTTGAGAGCCCAGCCTCCATCAGACTATATCCTGCTCTGAAGCCCTCTAGCTCCTAAATCTCCACATTCCTGAAGCCTACTGACATCCCCCTATATCCACTCAGAGGGCTGAAGCATCATGATGCCAGCTAACCCAGTAGTACAACCAAGTCCCCAGCACTCCAGCCCATGTGATGTTCTACACCCCTGAGAATAGGCAGTGCAGTACTCTAGTACTGCTAGAGTACTGCTAGAGTACTGCCCCTAGGACAAAGGGAGCTGAGGCATGCACTCCCCAAAGCCTAAGAGGCACATGCTCAGGGCTGCTATCATTGACAACAACCCTGTCCCCTCCATGTGGTGAGGCCACTGCGAACCTGCATGCACCTTCAGGAGGCCTGAGGACAAGTCTTCCCCACCCTCCACTGCCAGCACCTGTGCACTGCCCCTGCTACTGATACTCACCCATGCATGCCACCTGGGCACCAGGGATTGGCCCACCCAGCCTGCAACCACCACTGTTGGTGCCCGTGCATGCACTTTGAGGCCCAAGGGTTGGCCCACCACCACTGCTGCTACTGCCAATGCCATGCACATCACCCAGGGGCCCAAGGACCTGCTCAAATACCTGGCACATCACTGCCACTAAAGGTACCTAAGTAAGCCTCTTGGAGGCTCAAAGACCTCCTGCCCAGGGGCCTGAGGACCAATATGCCCACCCTAATGCCACCACCACTGTGCCTGAGGACAGGCCCCCTTGTCATCCTTGTCCCCAGCAAAGCCTTGCCACAGCCTCTGCTAACAATCACCTAAGCCACTGAGGAGTTTAGTAATCATATGAAGACAACACTCCTGTGCCCACCCAGAATCAAAGCCATGGCACCCTGCCCAACTAACACTATAAATACATCTACAGGAAAACATCTTTCCACATCAGAGCCAAACCATAAAGAGAAGAGGGAGAGGGAGAGGAGGCAACTATTACATCAGATGCACAGATATCAACATAAGGACACAGGAAACATGAAAAAGCAAGGAAACATGACACTTCCAAAGGAATACAATAATTCTCCAGTAATAGGTCCCAATGAAAAGGAAATCTATGAAATACCTGAAAAAGAATTTGAAATCATGATATTAAAGAAACTCAGTGAGATACAAGAGAACACAGACGAACAGTACAGAGAAATCAAGAAAACAATTCATGATCTGAATGAGAAATTCAACAAAGAGGTAAGTGTCATAAAAAAAAAAAACCCAGAAATTGGAACAGAAGAATTCAATGAATGAAATAAAAAATACAATCATGAATTCCAATAAGAAACTCGATTGAGCAAAAGAATTTCTGAACTTGAAGACAGGTCTTTTGAAATAACAGTCAGACAAACAAAAAGAAAAAACAAAAATAATAAAGAATTAAAAGGAATGAAAAAAGCCTATGTGACATATGACACACCATTACGTAAACAAAATGCACATGTGGGGAGTTACAGGAGAAGAGATTGGAAAAGGCACAGAAAACCTATTTAATGAAATATATAGGCTATTTCTTCCAATGTTTTGATATAAGAATGTTGAAAATTTCCCAAATAGATTTAGCCCTAAAATGTCCTATCCAAAGCACATTCCAGTCAAATTGTCAAAAGTCAAAGACAAAGACAGAATCCTAAAAAGAGCAAAAGAAAAGCTTCAAGTCAATTGTAAGGGAATCCCCATGAGACCAACAGATTTCTCCAGCAGAAAACTTACAGGCCATGAGAGAATGGGATGACATATTCAAAGTATTGAAAGAAAAAACCTGCTAACTAAGAATACTATATACAGCAAAGATAGCCTTACAAAATGAAGGAGATCATGCAGTATATGGTCAGAAGCTAAAAAAAAAATTAAGGAGAAATAAAGTCTTTTCCAGATAAGCAAAAACTAAGGGTATTCATCACCACCAGACCAGCCCTATAAGAAGTGCATAAGAGAGCCCTCCATCTGTAAGCAAAATGATGCTATCCACCATCAGGAAAACACACAAAGCATAAAACTTACTTGTACAGCATATACATAAATGAGAAAGAGAAAGGAGTCAAATGTTACCACTACAGAAAACCATCAAACCACAATGATAAGCAATAAGAGGAACAAAGGATACACAAAATGACCAGAAAACAATCAAATGACAGAAATAAATGTTCACCTATCAATAATAACCTTGAATGTAAACAGATTCCATAATGAATAAAACTAGAAATCAATAGCAAAGGAACATTAGAAACTTTACAAATACATGGAAATTAAACATCATGCTCCTGAATGACCATTAAGTCAATGAAAAAATTTTTAAAGAAATAAAAAAATTCCTTGAAACAAATGACAATGGAAACACAACATACCAAAACCTAGGCAATACAGCAAAGGAGAGGTAAGAGGGAGGTTTGTGGCAATAAACACCTTCATCCCAAAAAGTAGAAAGATTTCAAATAAACAAGCTAGCAATGCACTTCAAGAAACTAGAAAAGCAAGAACAAACCAAATCCAAAATTAGTAGAAGGAAAGAAATAATAAAGATCAGAGCAGAACTAAACAAAATAGAGACTAAAAAAATGCAAAGAATTAATGAAACACAAATTGGTTTTTTAAAACATTAGAATTGATAAACCTTTAGCCAGAATAACCAAGAAAAAAAGAGAAACTACCCAATAAATAAAACCATAAATGAAAAAGAATACATTACAACTGATACCACGGAAATACAAAGGACAATTAGACACAATTAAGAACAACTGTATGCTAATAAAGAGGAAAACCTAGAGATAATAGACAAATTCCTTGACACATACAACCTACCAAGATTGAAGCAGGAAGAAGTAGAAACCCTGAACAAACCAATAACAAATAATGAGGTTGAAGCAGAAACAAAAAGTCTGCCAACAAGAGCTAAGGACTGGATGGCTGCTTTCTATTAAACTTTTAAAAAGGAACTGATACCAATTTTTCTAAAACTATTCCAAAAAAATTAAGACAAAGAAATTCTTTCTAATTCATTCTACAAAGCCAGACAAAGCCAGTCTACAATTACCAGACAAAAACACATACTCAGAAGAAGAAAACCATGGGCCAATATCCCTTATAAACATATATGCAAAAATCCTCAAAATACTAGCAAATTGAATCCAGTAGCACATCAAAGAGGTAGTACACCGTGATCAAGTGGGATTTATTACAGGAATGCAAGGATGGTTCAACATACACAAATCAATAAATGTGATCCATCACATCAACACAATGAAGGACAAAAACCACATGGTCATTTCAATAGACAGAGAAAAAGCATTTGATAAAATTCAACATCTCTTCATGATAAAAACTCACAACAAATTAGGTATAGAAGTACCATACCTTCACACAATAAAGGCCATATATGACAAACCCTCAGCTCACATCATACTGAACTGGGAAAAGCTACTCATAACTCCTATACCCATGTGACTATCATTAGTACATTTAAATGTCTATGTTTGCAAAACTATGTATGTTATTATTGTCTATTTTATTGTGTAATGTGGTCCATGAAGTGTTCTGTTGTATTTTTATGCTTCTCAAAATCTAAATAAATGTCTTTTAAAGAATCTTTAAAATTTGTTTTCAGAATAATATTTTTGGGATTTTGATCTTCCAGGATTTCCACATTCAGAACTATGGCATTTGGGATTGTGTCTTCTGGGATTGTGGCTCACATCCTACTTTCAGACCCAGCTCATTTTGCCAAGGCGGCATGAGAATACAGGGAGGAAGGTGGTTGACATGACATTGAGGCCCAGCCAGGCGGTGGATGCAGCCGCAGCTTGCTGGCTAAAGCCCTGTGGAAGATGACATGGATAATCCTTTCATGAAGGCACATGAGGACTGGAATGAGTCCGAGTTCACATCACAAGGAAGAACCACCTGCCCTCTTCCCCTCCATGAATTGGGCCTGACCCAAACTAGCTACAGGTGGCCAGGCAGAGATGCTAACCCTGTTCACAGAGCCATTGGAAGAGATCCAAGTAATGCAGATCAAACCTGGCATGATGGCTGGCTGAGGGATGGTAGCAGGCACATGAACCCAGAGCCCATGTTTGTGACTGGGAAAGGGAGTGAGACTAAAACTGTACAAAAGGGAAACAAGGAGCTACTCCCAGAAACTCAGACACAGACTCAGGAGTCTACTTTATTCAGGCTCTGATCTGCACAGAAACACATCTGCGAGCCCTCACAGGGGACAGAAGCCAGCACACCTCCGTGTCCCAGCGTGCACAGCCAGACAAGGCTCCAATGGCTGTCTAAATCCCACAGTGGCATTTGGACTGTTCACCCTTATGACCTAATCACCTTCCAAGGGTCCCATCTCCTAATATCATCACATTGGTGATCAGGTTTCAGCATACGAATTTTGGGGAGACACAGATATTCAGACCATAGCAAAGATACATATACTCCACTGTATTTAATCTCAGAAAATTTCTTTAGTCATGGAATCTCATTTTTTGATACAATTTCCATAAAAATGGATAAGCATTTTTCCAGCCTACCTTGGACCAGAAGCAACAAATTCAGGGAGATATGATTCAGCACTTGATAATCTGAAAACCTCAAGTTCCAACAGTTGACACAGTGACAAAATGGGAGAAGACAGAGAGATGTTAAAAACTACATTGAGGCTGGGCACAGTGCCTCACGCCTATAATCTTAGTACTTTGGGAAGCCGAGGTGGGAGGATTACTTGAGGCTGGGAGTTCAGACCAGTCTAAACAAGAGCAAAACCCCATTTCTACAAAAAATTAGAAAAACATTAGCCGGGTGTGGTGGCATGTGCCTGTAGCTACTCGGGAGGCTGAGGCACAAAGATTGCTTGAGCTCAGGAGTTTGAGATTGCTGTGAGCTGTGATGATGCCTCTGCACTTCAGCCCAGGCAACAGAGCAAGACCCTGTCTCAAAAAAAAAGGTACACTGACGAACTAAGAAGGTATGCCAGGCTAAAGCTGTTTTATGTAAGAGATAACTACTTTCTCGGGGCACAGAAGGCCTCACTGCATTATGGCAGATTATAGACATTGATGTTCACGATAATGCTCAGTGAACAAGGAAAGATGACCTGGCTGAGGCACAGAGGCAGGTATATAAGCCAATGTTCATGACTGGACAAAGGGCTGGAACTTCCAGGCTGGCTTAGACCCCTTCCAGACTCTGTTCTGCAGAGAAAAGCATCTCTGTGTTCCTGGGGGACAAAAGCAGGCAACAGCATTTCTTAAGTAGGGCCATGTGTTGCAGGAATAGTGGCCAGAGGATTCTCACTGCTCACTGTTACTCAGTTTTATTTACAAAAGGACCAACTTTTCACCACCAGAGGATATACTGGAAATACTAAAACAGTCAAGAGATAAGGAGGGTTTCAGCCAAACATTTTTTGGAAGAAAGAAAACTTTCTAAATTGGGGAACTTTTATTACAAAATGGAATATGGTTAAAAGCTTCCCCTATATAACCTCCCCCCATTGCCCATCAAAACACCCATGAAGACACACAAACATTTGAAAATCCACCTTGCCACCAAAAGCAAACAAGGATGGAAACCTGATGGCAGGATCCAGGGGCCTCTTCATGCATGCAGAAGTAACTGGAGTTGTATTAAGGAATACCGGGATCAGGGAAGATAGACTCCCTGATGAAAGGCAGCTAGAAATTTGGTCCCTCTCTCTATTTGTCTGAGTCATACTCCAAGGACATGTAGCAACCAGTACTTCATGAGTAATTAGGCAGCATGTCTTTTACCCCACTGGCACTGATAGGAGTGGATTGGCACGCTGCGTTTCCTTCTACGGACCGCTACACTCCAAGCCCCCGCAGCGTCTGCGCTCAGTCAGGGACAGACTCTGCCAGGTAAGAACTGAACGAGAGGCAGGAAGGAGGCCACACTGCATTCTGAGAGGTGTAACCCATACAACAATACTTGTACCTAGGAGCGGTGACAGGAACACTGGCAGCTGTATTCACCAGGAACTGCCGTTTGTATAAACAATACTCCATTAGGCTGAAGTAACAGAGAATGGGACAATGAGGAAAGAAGAACCTACTACTTCTTACTGGTTATATGATCAAAACAAATAGCTCAAAATGAAGCCATAATATAGAAGAACACTTCTGCAGCAAATAATACTCCATCAAAATTTACAAAGTAAAACATGTTAAAAACACAAGGAGACATTAATTGTGAAAGTATTTAGTATATTTCTATTGGTCAAATAAAATAATTAATAAAATATTTAACAGAAACTTGTAAACTTTGTACTCTACCAAAAGAAAACACTGTATATCTAAGTTCTAGGGTACGTAGAAGCATTTACTAAAATTGATTATTTATTAGGTCAAATATATATATATTTGACCTAAAATATATATATATATATATATATATATATATATATATATGGGTTTTTTTTGAGACAGAGTCTCGCTCTGTTGCCCTAGCTAGAGTGCCGTGGCATCAGCCTAGCTCACAGCAACCTCAGACTCCTGGGCTCAAGCAAACCTTCTGCCTCAGCCTCCCGAGTAGCTGGGACTACAGGCATGCACCACCATGCCCAGCTAATTTTTTCTATATATATTTTTAGTTGACTAATTAATTTCTTTCTATTTATAGTAGAGACAGGGTGTCACTCTTGCTCAGGCTGGTTTCAAACTCCTGACCCTGAGCAATCTGCCTGCCTCAGCCTCCCAGAGTGCTAGAATTACAGGCATGAGCCACCATGCCCAGCCTATGTCAAATATATTTTTAAATAAATATCCCCAAACAGAAATTATAAAAGACATATTTCTGACCACAAGAGAAGCTTTTTAAACCACTTTTTAAAATGTTCTAAATAAATTCTGGATCAAGAAAATCACATTTTCAAATACAAACGTTAAAAATTATGAAAGTCAGGAGGGTGGTTTGCACATGCTCCAGCCTCCTCTTCTTACCCTAAATCCCTGAAATGACCAAAAAATTTTTTAAACATTTTTAAAATTAATTAATTAAAATATATTTAAATGATATATAAATAAAATCTCCATCATACACTAAAAAGCAAGAGAATCTTAGGGAACTAAAACCAAGTCTCTGAGATTCAGAAAGGGATTGGACTACGATGGACAGAATATCAGCCTGCCAAAGATGTCCACTTTCTACTCCCTAGACCTTGTGAACATGCAGTGTTGCATGGAAAGGGGAGCTAATGTTGCAGATGAAATTGGGGTTGCTAGCCAGGTGATCTTAAAATGGGAAGATTATTCTGGGTTATTTGGGTGTGCCCACTGTAATCACAAGCATCCTTACAAGGGGAAGAGGAAGGCAAAAAAGGAGGTCAGAGTAATATAATATGAGAAGGACTTGACCCACAATTGCTGGTTTTGAAGATCAAGGAAGGGGCCATGAGCTAAGGAATGTGGGCAGCTTCTAGAAGCTCAAAAAGGCAAGTAAATGGATTTTCCCCTAGAGACTCCAGAAAGAATGCAGCCTTGACACACCCTGCCTTGCCTAACAAGAGCTGTCTGTCTTCTACCCTATGGAACTGTAAGATAATAAATGTATATTATTTTAAACCACAAACTGTGTGATAATTTGTTATAGCAGTAGTAAAAAATTAGTACATACTGATTTGATCCACCATCCTAACAAACAGGCTGCAAAAACAGATCAACAAACACTTTCACAAGGAGCCCTGAACACAATGTGGGTTACACAGTCAAGAAGTGTGACACTGCAGAAAGCAAACACTGTGATAAAGAGGCACCAAACTCAAGATATGACCGAAGTTAACACCCAACAAAACAGAAATAAAAGAGAAGAATAGGCATTTCTAACAAATAGATAATCTGCAAAAAGAGGCAAGATTCTGAAAAAAGAATGGAGTAAAAATCATGAAAATTAAAAACTTAATTATTGAAATGGAAAGCTCATTGGATGAGTTGAATTGCAAAATGACACCATTGATTAGAAAACTAGTGAAGATCAGGAAGAGGAATTTTCCCAAAACTCAGCACAGGAGGCCAAAGAGATGGAATATACAAAAGAAATGCTAAGAGACATGGAAGACAGATCCATATCTGAATTCCCAGAGGATAGAGTCTCTACTCTGAAAAGAAATTGACTCCAAAAAAAAAAAAAAAGGGGGGGGGATGCAAGAAGGAATACTTAGCAAAATAGTAAAATTTACTGTTAAGTACCAATAAGTATTGATGACAACAATTTTAATAAAAATCGGGAGCTAAAACTGCCCATAATAATTAGGGAATTGGCAGATGGTGGGAAGAGAAGGAGAGAATACTCCAAAAGCATGCTAAGATCCTTGTTTGACTGAGAGGAAGCTATAGATACCAATTAACTCAAGAGGTTAGAAAACATAAGTTTGAGTATGCATGTTATAAAATTAAGAGTAATTATTAGAAAATACAAATAAAAGGGATAAATTTCAGTCAATTTTTAGGAAAGGGTAGAAGCTCAGAATGAAGAAACCCCAATTAATCTAGCTGTGTTATGAAGGAATAACCTATTGAGTAATTAGGGTGTTTTGGGGATTGTAAAAATGGTCTATTAATAGCAAATCTATGACTACAATTCACATGAGTAGGTCAAAGGAGAAAGACAGATGAGCATCTCCATAAATGTTAAAAATCTACTTGACAAAATTCAGCACTTGTCTTTGATTAAAAATATAAATTTAAATTAGATATTTAAAAGATACTTGATAAGAATATCTCAAATATTTAACTTCAACCAATACGCACCCCAAGGCCTTCCTGTTAAAGTCAGCGTCCAGAGGGTGCACTGTCAGCACTGTTCTTTAGAACTGAGGAGTGCAGGTGTATAAAAAAATGAAAAGAATAAAAAAAGAAAAAACACTGTTCTTACTAGAAGTTCTAGCCACTGTAACAAGGGGGGAAATGACAGACAGAAATATTGGGATGGAGAAATAAAATTATCATTATTTTTAGATCATAAGATTATCAATGAGGAAAACACATGAGAAACAATTGAAACACTGTTAGCACCAGTAAAAGAATACAATAAAGTGGCCAGCACAAGATAAAGTATTTTTGAAAAATTAAGCTAATTGTCCTAAAATAGCAGGTTGTCAAACAAATTATAGTATCTCTATATAATTAAGTATTACTAAGTGGCCTTTGAAAATAATAAAATAAAAATCTAATTACATGAGAGAAATCTTACTATCTCTATGTAGGTGACAAAAAACAGTTTACAAAAAAATGACCTAATATGTACACACATGTGAAAAAAATTAGTAAGATACTTACCAAGATATTAATAGTGATTATCTCTGCATGATAAGATTATAAGGGAGTGTTGTTTTCCTCTTAGTTTTTACTTATATTTCTCAAATTTTCAACATGAAAAATTAAGTACAACATGTTATTTGCTCAGCTAATTTATACAAAAGTTAACCAATGTATAATTGCTATATAATGGCAGTATAATATCCAATCTCACAAAAAATAAAAATACATGTTAAAACTAAATAGCACATAACATCTAGATGCTATTTATTAACAAAGGGGGGAATTCTAAGATGGATCAGTTATTAGGTATTATTAAAAATAAATTTAATTTTTTATAATGTTATTTGACTATTTAGGAAAATATACTATTTTAGAGATATAAAATAAAGCATTTAGGAATATGTTTTCAGAATATTCATAATTTTTACTTTTAGGTATTTAAGTATAAAAAGATAAAGTGAATCAAATGAGAATTTTTGTTCCTTAAAATATTTTTAAAAGGTATTATTTTTTTCACATACCAAATTTGGAAAATTCAAAAATATAATACCCAGTGTTGGTAGGTGAGAGCTAAAACAAGAATGTTCATTTACTACGTAGGCGGGAATGAAAAATGAGTACAACCTTTCTAAAGGGCAATTTGGTAATTTATATAAATTTCTTAAAAATATGCCCCTCTTATTTTAGCAATTTCACTCATAGGAATTTTCTAAAGAAATAGTCAGAGATATACACAAAAATATAATATGACTACGAGGATACTCATAACATGAAAAATTGAAAAAATCAGAATGTCTTATGTAGAAAATTGTTAAATCAGTTATGGTACACCCATAACATGGGATAGCATGCAGCCTCAAACATTGCATGTTGGTAAAAAACAATTACAATATACTGTTAAGTGAATAAAAAAAATACAAAGTTGCGTATGTAGTAGGACTCCAATTTCATAAAATATGATTAAAACCTGACATATACACAAAGCCTAGGGGACAAAAGAATATGAAAAAATATACCAAATGCTGATAGTAGTTATCTCTGAATCTCTTGAATTATAGATGAATTTCATTTTCTTTGTTATACTTTGAAATATTTCTAAAATTTCTAATTTTCAACATCTTTTATGATCTGAAAAAAGTTATCTTAAGACAATTTAAGAGTTGTCTTTAAATACAGCAAATGTAAAAATATTTTATATATAAAGAAATATGCTTACATTATTTAGAATATTAAAATATGAAGACAGAGACCTTCTACATGATGGTAGGTAACTGACTTTCACAAGTCTGTGTTCAGGGGACTGAAATTCAGCCACCATGTGAAAAGTTGATCAGCTTCCTTCTAACATCCTACTTCAAAAGCACAAATATTAATGAAAAAGCCAGTACCTTTTATATTTAAGAGGGAAACAAAGCAGGGGGAAAGGAGGAAGATAAAAGTGAAAGATTAAAGAGTTCACAGTTTTTAAAGGAAGTAAAAAGATAACAGGAAAAAGCTGTCTTTTTTTATGCATCAAATGCAAAGGGCAAGAATAAAAGATGAAATAAGCTCTATTTCAGAAAAAAACAATGAGGGCCGAGACCAATAAAATTATAACTACAAGAAGGGAGAAAGCCGAAAAAACATTAAGTGAGGTAAATGGAGGAGATTGCACAATCAAGTCAACAAATTTGGAAGAGAAGCATTGTTCATTTGTCAAACTTAAGGTTAGAGACCTGAAGGAAGGCAAGAGCTAAGCACCCGTGCAGTATTCAACATCACAAAGAGCTGGTCCCTGCCACTTCCTTCATTTAATAAATGTTTATTCAGAGTCTACTTTGTGCCAGCGTCCAGGTTCCGCACTAGGTGCTGGGGATATAAATACGAATAGAACTGACATAATTCCTGCTTTCAAAAAGCTTATGAATTAGTGACAGATACAGACCAACAAACTATTAGAGTACCAAGTGACAGGGGAGATGAAACACACGTTTACTATAAAAATGTATAACATAAAGGTGCTGATCAGTGGCATAAATTACTGTTAAATGTTATTAAAAACGAGAAACTAGGAAAAGGTGTCAAGACAAAATGTAGTCGATCAAAGCAAAAGAAATAAATGACTTTTTCCCTCAACTATCACTGCAAGTGCTAGTTGTTTTCTATCGTTTCAAGATAGCCATAAAGATTCGCTACTTTTCATCTTTCTTGTGCAAGTCAAAGGACATTCACAGCATTTAAAAAAACACTTCAAATCATTCTGCAAAAACTTCAAGAAAATGTTACCTATTTCCTATATAATAATTAGCATTTTCTTGCTTATTTGAAACACTCACGCCATGATTTGAAAAGCTACAACAGCATTTTTACTTACCAAGATTTCATTTTCAGAAGAAGAGAAAATAACCTGTAAATGCACGGAAATACGTTTGTAAAGGCTTGGCAAATGCAAGTCCTGAAGTAAAGCGCTGTCTTAGAAACGGTGTGGTGCCATCTGTGGGCCCCCACGGGAATTACTCCTCCCAATAAATTTCACTTTCAAAGGTCAGGAGCAGAGCACATGGGTGGGCACCTTTTTCTCCCCTACTGACTAAACCAGTAATCAAAATTTTAAATTCATATGAGCAAACAGCTTATGAAAACTTCAGTGTGAAAAAGACATTTTTCTAAAGTAATATTTCTCCGCAGGAGCTTGCAGCCTGAATATTAAATTGTCACAAGAGTGGAAAGTTACTAAACTTAGCCTATTTTCTATCATCGCCATATTTAATATTTCCAAAATAATTGCTATTACCATTATCAAGCAATTTTTGAGCATTATCTTAGCTAGATGAGATACTTTAAAATAGGTTAGGTCCACAATTTTTTTTTAAATCAACTTTCAAGGAAAGTTTAGAGCTTGATACATATTTAGTCATACCTAAGAGGAACTGCATCTTGTTTCCTTACATTATGATCAATATTTGGTTTTATTAGCTGTTTTCATTTTTAATTCTGGAGTAATAAATAACATTGAGATCCTGCGGGACTAATTTAAAAGTCAATCTTCTAAAGACCATTTAGAATTATTTTATTTTATTATTATTTTTTTGAGATACAATCTCACTCTGCTGCCCTGAATAGAATAATTTTAGAATAATATCAACAAGGGTTGATACAAAAAGAAAGTGTCTGGTTAACCAAAGACTTCAGGGAGAGAGAATATTCTATTCCCCAGACTTCTCTCTTAATCGAGGTTCTGTGAAGAACTGAACACATGAGTTAAATAATCATTCAATAGTCAAACCCACTGCCTGGAGTTGTCTTATCTTTACAGAAAACAAGTTAAGACCCGACAATCTGGCCAATGGCAAAGTGGCACATCTGGGTAAGAATCGCTTCTGCTTTTGGGAGGAAGAGAAAAGCCAGCTTCTTAAGATTCATCCTTACTCACCAAACATAACAGGAAGTCTGCTCAGGCCTGGGGTGGCTCTGTGAGGAGTAGATGGATCTCTGCTCCACCAGCAAAAGGGGACAGACAGCTAGCACGCAACAGGTATCTGTGGCACTGGGACACCAGATTTGTGAAACAGGCAGAGGAGAAAGGGAACAGCTGTGACTTTGATGGAATTTTAAGCAACATTGGACTAAAGTCTTAAGAAAACACACACATCACTGCAGATATGGTCACACTGCACATGTCTCACTGGGGTATTGCTTAATAACACTGGTGTTTGGGAACAAGGAGACTATTCTTGTGAAGGCTGTCGTAACTCTGAGAAGTGTTTTCAAGGGGATGACAAAAACCACAAAAATGAAGTAATAGGGAAGACAACACGGTCATGGAACAAACAAAGAAACAGACAGTACTGGGTCCAACTCCCCACTCAGCCACTGACAAACTGTGTAGCTTGGGGCAAGTTCCTGACAGTCATTGGGACTCCACTTATTCATCCACAAAATGGTAGTACTTATGGTGTTTTAGGGAAGATAATGAATTTAAAGTAGGTCGAACAGTAATTGACACAGTAGAGAAGTCATAATAGTAAGGAGTTTAGAATTCTATGAAAGTCATATGTTTTTATGTACTGAAGTGGAAAAGATGTCAGGATATACTGTGAAGAAAAGCAAGGTGCAGAGCAGTATGGAGGATATGACATCATTTGTATAAAATCTGGCCTTCACACATTCCTGTAGGTTATCTTCTTGCCAGGCACTATTATGTTATACAAGCATTAATATATTATATTAAACAAGCATTAATTCACTTAACCCTCATAAAGGTGCTATGAGATAAGTATTGTCACTTAACAGCAGAACAAGAACAGTTAGGAAACGGCGCAAGGTTTGCACTCTAGTCAGTAGTGGGCCTGGGGTTCAAACCCAGGCAGTGTGGGGCCCCAGGGTCTATGTGATTCAGCATTACCCATGCAGCCTTAGAAGACACGCTGTGTTCTCATAAGAGAGACACAGAGAGAAACAGAGACTTTGCAAACAGAGGCAGAGATTGGGGCGCTGCAGCCACAAGCCAAGGAATGCCTGGAGCCACCAAAGGCTGGAGTGGGCATCACCCTGCCAACACCTCAATTTTGGACTTCTGGCCTCCAGAATTGTGAGGAAATAGATTTCCGCTGTTTTAAGCCACACAATTTGTGGCCATTAGTTATGGCAACCACAGGAAAACATGCGAGGGTATACCTATGTATGTGGATATAGGAATAAAAACATTTTTTCCTCAAAGGATATGTAAAAAACTGTTACCCTTGAGCAGGAAAACTGAGAGAGAAAGAGAGAGAAAAGGAAAGAGAAAGATTTTTATTCTCTATATTATGCCTTTTTGTCCTGTTTGAATTTTTTATTCTATACATTTTTACTTTAATTTTTTGAAAATAGTGTCACATTGGGATAAGTAAAATAACATAGTCTAATGCCAGCAAATATAGTGTCCCTATGCAGAGGCAAAACATTATTTTGATAATTTTTACTTTTTAAAAAACTGCCCTTCATCTTTCTCCAGATGAATAAATAAATATTAGTGTCTACCAACAGCTTTGAAATGAGTTACATGACAATTATAATATCACTACCATAAAATATACAAACCATAGGAAAAAGACTGATAATGTATATATTGAATATTGATATTAAAACTAACATTTTCTGCTGAATTAAAAAAAGACAGGCTACAGGCTGGAAGAAAATGCTAATAACACATATAGTCACAACAGGGCTCATATCCAAAATACATAAAGATTCCGTACAAATCAATACAAAAATGACTAACCAAACCCAGTGGGGGCAGATGAACAAAGGATATAAACAGCTGGATAACAGAAAAGGAAATAGAAATAGCTCAAACATATGAAAAGGCATGCATCCTCAGTAGGACATAAGAAAAGACACTCAGATAACCAGGGGACACCACTGCACACCCGTGAGGGGCCAGGCATAAGTATTACTTTGAAAGCCCGGGAGGTGACTGCATTCCAGCCGGCGAGGATCAGGGCACTGAGACCTACACGTTAGCCTGAGCACAGCGCCCTCTGGTGGTCACCATTTTCCCCAGGGCACCCCTCACACCTCAGGGGCCTGCAGGGGTGGAGGTGTTCTTCATTCTCACTGCCACTTCCAGATCATTGTTCCTCCCTCCGCCCCAGGAAACCCACTCCTTCTGATTGCAATCATCTACTGAGCTCCATCATTTCATCAGGTATTCTAGCACCACTCACTAAGTCCATACCATTCCTTTCATAATTCTAGTGATGTCTATAGCTATGTAGAGATTTTTCTATTCCTCTGGCCTCTCAATTCTTTGAATATTCTCTCATCTAACCCTCTTGTCTTCATCCTACCTCAGTCGCACATTCCCTTATTACATTCTAGATGTTGTTATCACTGCCTGCACCCCTTCAATAATTTCTATTGCCAGCATTCCACTTTTCAGCTCCCACATCCAACTCTTTCCCTCTGATGTAAACAATTCCCCAACCCTACTGCACCAGACTGCAAGATCATGATCTTTCTTTTTAATCATTCTCTGCATTCACCCTCAGCTACCTCACTCCTCCCTACTTAACCCAGGTTGAATCCAAGTCTCCCCTGGACTATGCTGAATTTAAGTGGCCGAACAGACTTGGAGCAATACACACCCAGGCTGACTGTCTCGCTTGGAGTTTATGCCTGGGTCCCAAACTCAAGAGAGAGAAGAGGGAGCAGCAATCCTACTGCACTCCCTACCACCCCTCTCCAGCCCCTTCACTCTCCTACTCTTTCATCTCCCACCTTCTCCTTTCTCGTACACTCCCCAATCTCCTTCCCTTTTTAATTTTTGGATGATGATGCTTCATTTTCACAAGGAAAAAAAAATGCTACCAGAGAGCATTTCCACAAACTTCCCCCAAACTACCAGCCTGCCTGCACTTTCCCTGCCCTTCTGAATAAACTCTGTATGTCAGAGCCAGTCTTTCCCCATTAAGCACTGGATCCCTGTCCTGCTCATCTACTCAAGGAAATCACTCTTGCAATTATCCTGTCTCTACTGCATCAACATTTTTCTGCTCTCATGTATTATTCCAATAATCATATAATGCCACAATATCTTCCATCTTTACAGAAATCCCTCCCTGCCACAACCTGTTCTTCCTTGTTCCTCTATACACCAGAACTCCTTGAAAAAGTTGTTTCATTCACTGTCTCTAATTATCCTCCTCCCATTCTCTCGAATCTACTCCAGACAGGATTCTGTCCCCACCACTCTTTTCAAGGTCACCAATGATCACCACATTGCCAAATCCAATGGTCAATTCTCAATTTTCATCTTATGTAAACTATAAGCAACATTGAACAGAGTTGAAAGATCTTGAAAAGTTTTCTTGCTTAGCTTCTTGGACCCCATATTTCCCCTCCCCACTCTGCCTGCCTCAAATTTCCTGCTAACTCACTGGCATTCCTTCCCAGTCTCCTTCTAGGTCCTCTTTATCTCTCTGACATGAAACACCCAAGACTCAGTCTTAGATCCCTTCTCTATTTAACTCCATGCGCTCTCATCCTGGTCCATGTCTTCAAAACCATCTGTTTGCCAATGGCTCCCAAATTACTGTCTCCAGCCTAGACTTCCCTGAACTCTCACACTCAACTGCCAATTAAACACTTGCTAAATCATTCTTACTGAAAACCAAACACTTGAATCCTCACTACTTCAAACCCCAAACCTGCTCCTTTTGCATCCTTTCCCATTACAGTAAACGATATTTCTACTCTTCCAATTGCTCAGGCTAAAATCCCTGGAGTAATTGGTCTCTCTTTTCTTTTTTGTTCAAACTCTACATCCAATCCATGAGCAAATTTTGTTGGGTTTTTCTTTGAAATATGTCTATAAGCAAAGCACCTCTCATGCCCTCTGCCACTCCCACAGCAGTCAAAGGCATCATCATCTCTCACATGAATAACTGGTATCCCCTCCTCCATTCTTCCCTCCACCCACCCTCCCCTACCCCATCTCAATCTGACTAGAATCCAACGCTAGAATCATGCACACACACTCCTACTCAAAAGCTTGTAAGGATTCCCTTCTCACTCAAAATATAAACCCAAATCCCTATGTGGATTGCAAGGTACTGACTGGTCTGTTCCACCCCTCCCAGACTCCACTACCTCTCTGGCCTCAACTTCTTCCACTCGCTGCTCCTGCCCCACTGACTTTACCTTTCTGTGAGTTCACCCACCATATAATGCTGCCATTTCCCCTGTCTTTACAAAGGGATCCCCTCCCTTTGAATCCACAACTGTTCTTGCAGTTCCCTCTGCCTGAGATTGTCCTCAGATGTCACCATGGTTCCCTCCCTTACTTCCTTAAAGTCTATACTGAAATGTCACTTTATCAGCAAGGCACTCCCTGCCCATAGTTACTCATAATGATCATTCCCTGGACCTGTAGATTCCACAGCCTGCTTTATTCCACCACTTGATGTATGACCTAGTTAGGGTCTATCTCCCTTTCTGTAGAATGTAAGTTCTTGAAGGCAGGATTTTGTGTTGCTCCTTATTATATTCCTGGCACCTAAAGCCATACTTGGTCCATACTTTGTGAAAAGTTGTGTGGAATAAATGGTTGAACCATACTGAAAGGCAATGTGGCAATGTCTAGTAAAAGTGACCCAGATATTCCATTTCTAGCCTAGGATTCAAGAAAATATACACAAACGTGGCCATTGCAGCACCGAGTGAAATATGAAACCAGAAGGCGTCCTTCAGTTGGGAAATGGATAAATTATGGCATGTTCATACACTGGAATCCTATGAAGACTTTGAAATGAAGGTAATAATACTGGAGCTACATGTCTGAATGATTCTCAAAAATATAATGTTGAGCAAACAAGCATACAGGATATTATTTATAAAAGTTTAGAACACTGAAAAACAATTCTCTATACATTTACGGGTGATGAGGATATAAGCAGTAAACGTATAGAAATATAGGTGGGAGGCATATACAACCACCTCAGGACAATGGTTACCTGCACGGAAGGGGGGAAATGGAAGGAACAGGGTTTCAGACACATCTAGAACAATTTTTTTCTTTCAAAAGAAGGTTCTCTAACCTGTCATGAGATTAAAGAAAAAAATGAATAAACAAAAGAAATAAAAAGGTTCTGAAACAAATACGGTAAAAAAAATTGTTAAATCGGGGTATCTTCATACTATTCTCTACATTTTTATACAAATAAGTATTTGTCATATTACTCTCTACTTTTTAAATGTTTTAAATATTCCAGAATTTTTAAATGAATTTTTAAAATTTTAGTTGCAGAAAAACAAAATGGATGAAATAAATAAAACCTGGTAGGCCTGGAGGCAGCTACATTTGAGTAAAAGGGCATTATGTGCAGTCGGCAAAAAGGAAAAAACACCTTGTTGCTAGGATTGTTTGGTTGATGTCCTTTACCAGATAGGTATGATTTTTGGATCATAGGAGAAGAGGAACCAGCCCTTTAAAAAGGCACTGGCTGGTTGGACTGTTGTCACTCAGCAGGGCAGGGAAGGTGGGTGCAGCAAAGGTGCTCACAAAGGTGTCTAGGCAGGCGCAGAAATCACAGGCATGCATGTTTGCAAACACATCTGTTATATGGGAACCCAATCTGATAACGCTCACAATGTCAGAACTGGAAGGATGGTGCAGACCAATGCTCTCTATTTTAGAAGCAAAAAACTGAGGTACAGAAGCAAGTGTTAGTTATGATTCAAAGTTCTGGCTCAATTCAAAAAGCAGTTTCCGCCTTCCCCACCTCAATTTAAAGCAGTTTCCACCTCCTCCCCACACACACATTAAGATAACTTTCCAGTTTTTCTATGAGTATAAAAATAACAAATATAATTTTTTATTTAATATGGAAAATTTAAGGAAGAAACTGGAATATAAGAAATAACCTGAATAACTAGAATAATTGAAAAAATTATAATACAAAAATATTACAAAATATGATGCAAGTCTTAGAAGAATGATGGGTTGATACATATTGACCAAGATGATTATAATATATAAATAGGAAAAAATTTATAATATATGTCAATATCTTGTCATTTTTATAAAAAGCAAACAAAAAACCATGTGCATGTGTTTATAAAAGCTTAGAAAACCACAGTGGGTTCTGCACGCTATTAAAAATGGTAGTGATAACTGATGGTGAGAGAGTGAGGCCGTAACTGTTTTTTCTTTAATTTTGAATTTATAATTTTTTCTAAAGAAGAGGGTGTGGAGTGGGAGAAAGAGGACGTAATTTGCCTTAAACACATCACTCAGAAAGAATCACTGGTTTTAAATTATATTTTCCCCAACTTTTATATAAAATGTATGTACACATATACATATTTACAAAACTAGTTCATAGCATACATACTAAGCTTCCCCCTGCCCCAGAGTTAATATTTAGCCTTGAGGAAGGCCTTAAAATATGGCCTTCCTCCCATGTCAACAAATTCTAATTTTGAATGGCTACGACATATCTTATTGTTTGAAATTACTACAGCCTTTCCTCACCAATCCCTTATTGTGTGACGTTTGGCTTCTGATTTTCCCTGGCACAAACAACTCCAATAAACATCCTTTTACATACATATTTGTAAATTTGACTGTTTACTTAGGACAAATTCGCAGATGAGGAATTCCTGGGCCAAACCTAATGCATTTGAGTTTTGATCCACATTTCCAAACTGGCCTTCTAGAAAGTGTTTCTTTTGTTGTTTGGGTTCTTTTGGTTGGTTGGTTCGTTGGCTTTTTAAAGTCACTCTGCACTCCCACCGGCCGTGGAAGGGAATGCAGCTTAACGCCGAATCGAAAGATCACAAACTCTCCCGCCGAACTTGAACAACCCCTTCCCAGGGAAGCCGTGGGGTTTCCAGGCGCTTTCAAAGGACGGAGACGGCTCCAGCGAAGCCCGAGCCCCGGCGCAGAGCCGGGACGGGCGGAGCTCCGGGGCAGTCGGGGCGCCCCGCACCCCCAGGGTGTCCGAGCGCCCCACGCGGCCGGGCGGGGCCAGGCGGCGGGGCCTCTCGGCCGGCGGGGCGGGGCGGGGCGCCCCACCGCCCGCGGCCCCTCCCCGCCCGCCCCCGGGCCGCGTCCCCGCCAGCCTTGCCGACGTGGCGGGGCGGGACCGCCGGGCGCTCCCGCGCGCACTCGACCGCCGGAGCGGTAAGAGCCGGGCACCCTGTCCCCGTCCCTTCCCGCGGCGGGTGGGCGGGCGGAGGGGCGCGGCGCGGCGCGGCGCGGCGGGGCGGGGCGGGGGAGACTCACCGCGCGCCGGTGCAGGAGCTCGGGCCTCCGCGTGCGGCAAGGAGCGGCCGTCGGCAGGGCCGGGCGCCGGCGACAGCGGCTGGGGGCGAAGGTCCGCGGGGCGCGGGCGGCGCGGCCGAGGGCCCGCGTGCGCGCGGGCGTGTGAGTGTGTGTGTGTGAGTGTGTGTCGCTCGGGTCCACGCTCATGCACACACCCGCACGCCCGCGCGCCGGCTCTGCCCCCTCGGCCGGCGCGGACCTCCCGTGGCCGGCCTCGAACCCCCAAGTGCCCGTCCCGGCACCGGGCGAGTCTGGAAAGTTCCCGGTGACCGCGTCCGAGGCAGCGGCGGGCCGCAGGCCCGCGACGGGGCGGGCCGGGGCGGGGCGCGAGAGTCCGCGGGGCGAAGGCCTCCCGGGGTCCTGCGCTTGGCCTCGGAAAGCCCCGCTCGGGGCTCGGACCCCCGCCGAGCGCCAGTCCTCCCGCCGACCCGGCCAGCGCCAGGCTGGCGCCGCCTCCACGCGAAGCCCCGGGCGGGTCCCGCTCCTTGCCAACGCCGGGCCTCCACCGGTGGGCTCGCCTTCGCCCGGCGCCTCAGCCCCTGAGCGGGCGCGCGAACGCCACTGCGGTCCGCGGGTGGGAAGACGTGTCTGCGGCTGCGAGGACGCGGCTTTGCTGACCCCGTCGGCGCCGTCCTAAACGTCTCGAAGGCGGCAAGCAGGTGGCTTCTTAGCCACAGCCCCTCTAGCTCCTAAGACCTCGGGCAGCCTGAGGTGCCTGAGAGGCAGCCCTGTCCTCTGATGTAGTCGCCTCCTCCGCCTGGTGGCCCTGTGCCCCGCCCACCTGCCCGGCTTCGCTCCGCCCTCCGCCGGACCGAACTCGGGAGGGCGGGGACGAGCGTCTCCCGGTCGGCGCCCGCGAGGGTGAGCTGGGGCGCGCGTGAGGGCGGCGGGCCGTGCAGAAGGAACGCGGTGGGAGCGGCCTTCCTGGATCTCAGAGTCGGACCGTGCAAGTCACCATTTATTTATAAGCCCAGGATTATGTCAAATACTGTCTCTTTAGCCAACATCAGACAGGGCGCATTTCGGTTCAGCGCACACATGAGGGGCGCAGCCTCGAAGCCCCGGGTGTGTCGGTCACAGCCCGGCGGACGGACGCAGACGCGAATCCTCCGATGACGCGGGGCGAGTGCGCGCAGAGTCCCCAAACAGAAAAGGGACGGTTAATGGAGGAGGGGGGCAAATGAAGGGAAATCCGAGTCGACGGTGACGGGAGCGGGTCTCTAGAGGAACAGGAGTTCGCCGGGCGGCCGCGCGGGGTGGGAGGCCGGGCGGCGGGAAGCGGCGGGTGGAGGGTGTGGCGAGAGTTGCGGGGCGGGACAGGTACGGAGCTGGAGTCTGAGGGGCACAGGTGCGTGTGAAGGTGTTTACACCTAATGGCTTGTAAACAAGGGAGCAAATCGCTCCCCTCTCTGTTTCAGGAGGCGGGCTAGGCACGTGTATTTGACAAGCTTCCTGGGAACTGTTACTGCCCAACTCAGCCGCTCATCCACGGTTTTTCTTCCTGGTCCTTCACTGACTAGCACTTCTTTTAAGTGGGGAAGATGATCTCACACCGGATCTCGGGTTAACCAAATTTCTATTTTGCTAATTGAGGCCATTTTAAAAACATCCATCCACTGTCACCCATACTACATAAAATAAAAGCTATTTTAATACCAAGAAAAGCACAAAGGCTAAACTTGTAAGATGAAGGAGTCCTTTACAGTTAATAAATTTAGATTTATGAAAAACGTGCACTCTTGTCCTCATTTTTCTCTATCATCGTGGTCTGGCCCCAGTCCTGCAGTTGGCGTTTGGGAACAAAGTACAGAGATCATTTTGTCCAGCCTCGCTGTAGAGGAGTGAGGAAGCCCAGTGGGAATGAGCAAGCTGTCCGCCTGCAAAGGGACAGTGGGACCAGAGGCCACAGGTCTTGACCCCTGGAGGGCATGGCTCTTCACCTCAGAATACCATCCCTGTTATTCCTCCTTGCACCCTCTTTTCCTGCTCACACAGATGTCTGTCCTAGTATCTAGAATTCATTTCTGATGCTGGCTATTTGCACACCTTCTTGTCCCATGATACCCGAGTAACCATATCACAGCCACTTTCAAGGTCCTCCCTTGCACATGGTCAGTCTGGTTCAGGCACATGTATCCATTTCCGATATGCTGTTTTGCATGGCTTTTTAACTGTTTGTGTTAGCACCTCAGGTTATTCATTTCTGAAGGATAGTGACCATGTCTTCTGTTTTACACTTATTTGGGGACCTCTAATGTTGCTGTTAATGTTCTGGGAGCATTTTGGTGATGAATGAATATACTCATGAGAAGCTAACTTATTCCCAGCCTACAAAGGCTTCTTTATATGCCACCCTTCCTCTCCTTGGAAGCAGCCTCCTTGTTTCTGTGGGTTGAGTCTCCGTAGCCTCACAGCCAAGGGACATGGGTGCAGTGACAACATTCCAAACCATAAATCAGGAAAGGCCTCTAAGTCCGACTGCTTATGGGGCCTCCAGACCGAGATGGGGACCACCCCGGGAAACGCAGTACAAATTGCAGCTGTGGTCCTGGTGCACTCCAGCGGTCCCTGCACAGAAACAGCTGTGTATTCAGAACACAGTTTCTAATGGTTTCAGACAAAATGGAGCAGTCGTAAAGATGATCACCTTTCCCCCATCACAGTAGCATCCGAAGTCGATAAAGGTATGCCAGAACAAACAAACAAAGGCTTTTTTATTTAGGGAAAATTAAACCTGTAACAGTAGAAGTAAATATAGATTAGAGATATACAAAATTAGAAGTTGAAATAGGGCTCATCTTATGGTAACCATTTTTATTATTTAAATAAATATAAAAATCTAGTCTTTCTGAAATTTATGAGTTATCCGTAAAGATTTTTTAGCAATATCAGTTCAACACCTTACAGCTGCTTTTTTGGGGTATTTTTGAAGGTATGGTTCATGTTGCTGGTTGAATACAGAGCAACTGCAGAGAAGACAAGTTTTATTGCAGTGATTTTTCTACACTTGAGGTAAACTGATCTAAGGCAATTTGGCCATCAGAGGTAGGTGAGGGCTATAGGTTTCCTTCCCTGCGACCTCACTACCAAGAGCTACATTACCATGAATCCAAGTTCTCCGATGGAATTCTGCCACATACACAAATATTAGCGACCAGGCTTAGTTATGCAGCCTGTCCTGGTAAGCTTGAAGTTCTAACTTGCTGTCTTTTTAGGCCTGTGTTCTAGGGGCAGGACTCTAGGTCACCTTCAGGCTTTGGAGTTCTGCGGTTGGCCAGAAGCACTAGAAAAACCCTACTCCAAAGGGCAGTTGTCTGTTGGACTCTTACAATCTTGTGCTCTGGTCATAGAAGGACAGAGGCACCTGTTCATTATTTCTCATTTTTCCATCTACCTTAAACACCTTCCATTTCACCAGTGAAAAGTGATTCTAATATCCTTTATGCTAACTAGCTTACCCTGGAGTGCCACTCAGGATAGTAGTTGAACCCTTTCAAGAGGCCGACACCCAATTACAAATTTTGAAGTGCTTACTAAAGACCTGGATAGTATATTCTTGAACAGAGCACTTCTGATGTTAAACACCCCTAGGGCATAAATTAAAAGTAATTAACAGGCATATATGTCACATGAAGTATTTTAGAATACATTATGAATAGTGTAACAACACGTTTAGGACAAAGCATATACATCAAAGTGTCCACAGTGGTTTTTATTTGCCATAATGTTTACTGTAGCCAGATTTATTCTCATGTTGCTGTATATAGAAAACTAAAATAGTTTGGAGCTTATTTATTTATTTTTTTTTGACAGAGTCTCACTCTGTTGCCCAGGCTAGAGTGCTGTGGCATCAGCCTAGCTCACAGCAACCTCAAACTCCTGGGCTCAAGCAATCCTCCTGCCTCAGCCTCCCAAGTAGCTGGGACTATGGGCATGTGCCACCATGCCCGGCTAATTTTTTTTTTTTTTTACATATATATATATTTTAGTTGTCCAGCTAATTTCTTTCTATTTTTTTTAGTAGAGGCGGGGTCTCACTCTTTCTCAAGCTGGTCTCGAACTCCTGAGCTCAAGCTATCCTCCCGTCTCGGCCTCCCAGAGTGTTAGGATTACAGGCGTGAGCCGCTGTGCCTGGCCCCTGGAGCTTCTTAGTAATCTAGATTAATAGTAAGGGTTTTCAAGTTAGCTTACAAAGAAATAAAAATACCAGCCAATGCCTATGACCAGTTACTGATGAAAAAAATGAGAATAAAAGTGATGTCGAAGTATCATTTATTCCTGGGTCCATTTTCCTTATTGGTTGTGCCCTTAGGACTCAGGCAAGGATGGGATAAGTTAAGACAGAGATATCTAGGCTATGGCAATCAACCAATGTCCTAGACCAGGGGTCCCCAACCTATGGTGAGCCATATAATTATTTCATTATATATTACAATGTAATAATAATAGAAATAAAGTGGGCAATATATGTAATGTACTTGAATCATCCTGAAAACATCTCCTCCCTCACCAGTCTGTAGAAAAATTGTCTTCCATGAAAACAGTCCCAGGTGCCAGAAAGTTTGGGGACTGCTGTCCTAGGCCACAGGTCAGCACACATTTTCTTTAACAGGCCAGATTGTAAATATTTTGGGCTTTGCAACTTTGTATGTCATATGATCTGTGTTATAACTACTCAGCTTTGCTGTTGTAGTGCTAGAGAAGCCCTAACAGCATGTATGTAAACAAACAGGCCAATAAAATGTTATTTATCAAAATAAGCAGAGGGCAAGTTTTGGCCAACAGGTGGTAGTTTGCCAATCCCATGTCCTAGGCCAGTCTTGACTTAGAGGTTGTCACAAAGATTTGATAAACTTCCCAGTGATTTTCTAGTACTCTCCGCCCAGCCAATTCCACTCCCCTCCCATGAACCACAATATCTACCCCTTTCCTGTGCAGTAGCAGCCTATATCATTCCTTACTGTGTCAGCTAGGCTTTGACCAGACTCCTCGACAGCACTTGGCCAACTTCGAATATCCTAACCCTAATATACCAGGTAGAGGGAAGTATACATTCATTGCCTTTCTTACCTATAGACTTGTTTATAAGAGTGTTATCACTGAATTCAAGGTCTGGCAGGTATTTTTGTTTATAAAAATGTATTCTAACATTTAACTGGGAAGTGAGGGAACAAAAGAAAGACAATAGGGAAATACAGAGTCATTTGGAACCACCTCCTGTAAGAGCGCTTTTGAGTATCTCTATACAAACATTAATGTAACTCAGCAGGCATATTTGTTGAGCTTCCCACTATGTATGAGAAACCGTGTTAAGTGCTATGAAAACAAAGCACTCACTTCTTTCCTTTTCATCCTTGTGTTTCCCTGACTAACTATTGTCCCAGGCCTTCACCAGCTGGTCCCCAACAAAGCACACTTATGTGTATGTATGTCTCTTTCTCCCTTTGAATCTCTGATGACATTGCAAAGCCAAGTAGCAAGTATTTTTTTGATAAGCACTTGGGTATTTCCTATGCTTATTCTCATTATTGCTATAAATATAATTAATAAAGTCAGATTAAATAATTTTACAGATAATATCTTAGTTCCCATGTGCATATCCCTTCATGCCAATAAGAGATCTGGGAAAGTTTAAAGATAGCACTGTATGTAGGTTTGCATTAGTTTCCTATTGTGGCTGTAACACATTTCAACACAGATTTATTCTCTTGTGGTTCTGGAGGTCAGAAGTCTAAAATCAGTGTCCTTGTGCTAAAGTCAGGGTGTTGGCAGGCCAGGACCTTCTGGAGTCTCTGAAGGGAGAGTGGTTTCTTTGCCACTCTCCGTGTTCTGGTGGCTGCCCGCATTCCTTGGCCTGGGGCCCCTTCCTTCATCTCCAAAATGCATCACTCCAGCCTCTGCTTCTGTCATCAAATAACCCTTTCTTGTAGTCAAAGAAGACTTCCTCTGGTAAGGACACTTGTGACTGCATTTAGGCTCAATGTAGGTAATCCAAAACAATCCTGCTATCTCCAGATCCTTAACTTAATCACATCTGCAAAGTCCCTTTTGTCATATACGGTAACACTCACAGTCCTGGGTATTAGGACATGGATACCTTCGGGGCCACTATTTAGCCTCCCACAAGGTTGCATAAAGTTTATTATTAGGAGAAGGAAGCTTAGCCCTAGTAGATTTAATTTAATTTTTCAGGGCTTTAAATTAAAGCTTAAGAATTCAGATTAAAGCATAAAGTGTTTGTGATTATGTTGACAGATAATAAAATGTCTGATGATGCTGGTGACACCTTAGCCCCTGGAGACAAAGCAGAAATCACTGAGATGCCCAACAGTGATTCCTTACCTGAAAATGCAGACGTGCACTGTGATTCAGCCACAATGCCAAGTGAGCCAGCGCCAGCTGACCCCAGAGAAGTGCGTGACAGTACAGCTGTTCAGGGTGCAGAGACTGCTGCCACTGGGTATCCCGAGCAGCCCAGAGACACCAGTGCCACAGAGCCCCCTCCCAATGGAGAAGTCACCGAGGATACATTTGCTGAGTGCATTGACTCCGTCAGCCTTGAGGCAGAACCTGGATCCGAACTGCCCTTGAAAGAACAGAATGATCCGGTAAGAGGAATGCACTCAATTCACTTCCACCTGAGTCCTTACTGATACCACGTGCAGAGCTTGGCAGCAAGCTCTGTGGATGGGAGTTAGAAGTTCACAATGTATTATGACATCACCTCTATCATCAAAAACATGTTGTGTGGTAAGATATATATGAGAATAATTTGTCATAATATTTGCATTTTGATAATTGTGTTATTAACAATAATAACAGCCACCAATTATTGGGTATAACGTGAGTGCCAGGCCCTCTGCTAGCCATCAGTGCTGGTATTATTAACCGCGATTTATAGATGAGGCAACCAGGCTCAGAGATGTTAGCCTGCCCTAGCCCACTCGGTAGTAGACAGAAGACACTGTAATATCAGACTAATGCCTCTGGACGATTAACAAGCCTCATTCAATCCTAAACAAGTCAGCGTTTCTGTAAGACCACTTAAATTCTAATGCATATTTAGAAATTCACTTTGGAGATCTTCACCATTGAGGTCCCTATTTTATCATCACATAACACCTTCCAGGGACCAGAGGCAAAGCACACTCATTGCTCCTTCCTTTCGGTGCCTGCACCTGTCTCTCTGGGCATTAAGCTAGGCCAGCATCTCTCCATTGGTACCTTGCACTACACCAGTACAACTGTGCCAGCTGTTTTCCTGGTGCCATTACCCCCAGCCGTGTGGTTACGGGCAGGGGTGGGACGCAGTCAGCATGAAAGGAGGAGACGGGCTGCCCTCGTCGTCCTGTCTGGACTGCCTTCTTGAGTGATGGTATAAGAATGGGGATTTGGGGTCTGCCCTCAGCGGGGAGTTTGGACCAGATCTGCTAAACATCCACAAGATTTTGTTTGTGAGTTCTGAGAGTTCACAGACCCTTTGAAGCCATCCATAGACCCCCTAAAAGATCAAGAGCCCCTAGACCAGAGGTTCTCAACTCTCGCTGAATGTAATAACCACTGGGGGAGATTTGAAACATACTGATGCCAGGATACCCATCCCAAGGATTCTGATTCAGCAATGGAGTTTGAACATCAGTGTTTTTTGTTCTTAGAAATCCGCCAACATTTATGGTCCTAGAAACATATAATTTTCTTGTGTAAAATCTCCAAGAGCAAAACAGAACTTTAGATTTTATCTTTTTATATTTTCAGAATATTATGAGGGTACAAACATTTTAGTTACATGAATTGCTTTTGTACAGTTTGAGTCAAAGTTATAAGTGTGTCCATCACCCATATAGTATGCATTGTACCCATTAAGTGTGAATTTACCCATCCCCCCCACCTGCTTGTTTCCCATTGAATTTTACTACCATATGTACACATGAGTGTTGATCTATAAGTTTCAATTTAATGGTGAGTACATATGGTTTTTGTTCTTCCATTCTTGTTATACTTCGCTTAAAAGGATGGTCTCCAGTTCCATCCAGGTTGTCACAAAAGGTCTTAGTTCACCTTTTTTCTTATGGCTAATACTCCATGGTATGCATATACCACATTTTATTGATCATTCATGTATTTATGGGCACTTGGATTGATTCCACATCTTTGCAATTGTGAATTGTGCTGTTATAAACATTCAAGTGCAAGTGTCTTTTTTAAATAAAATGTCTGTTTTTCCTTTGGGTGAATACCCAGTAGTAGGATTGCTGGATCAAATGGTAGGTCTACTTTTAGTTTTTTGAGGTATCTCCATACTACTTTCCATAGACGTTGTACTAGTTTGCCACCAAGAGTGTGTAAGTGTTCCTTTCTCTCTGCATCCACACCAGCATCTGTTGTTTTGGGACTTTTTGATAAAAGCCATTCTTACTGGAGTTAGGTGATATCTCATTGTGGTTTTCATTTTCATTTTCCTGATGATTAGAGAGGTTGAACATTTTTTCATATGCTTATTGGCCATTAATCTATCTCCTTTTGAAGAGCTTCTGTTCATGTTTTTGCCCACTTTTTAATGGGATTGTTTGATGTTTTCTTGTTGATTTGCTTGAGTTATTTGTAGATTCTTTTTTAAAAATCAGCTTTATTGAAGTATAGTTTACTTGCAATAAAATGCACACATTTGTAAGTGGATGTTTTGATGAGTTTTGACACATTTATCTATCACTACCATGATCAAGATACAGAACATTTCCGTCTCCTCAGAAATTGCCGCCTCCAACACAGACTGTCCCACACGCCTGGGCTCCCAGCGCCCACTGGACTGTGTTGTGCTACCATTGATTACATATTTGTATCTTCTGGAATTTCATATAAATAAAGTCATGCACTCTGAACTCTGTGCCTGCCTTTCCCTTTGCATAATGTTCTTGAGAATCATCCGTATGGCTGGGTCAGTAGTTTGCTCCTTTTTATTAATATTACTGAGAGATATTACATTGTCTGGTTGTGCCCGATTCATTTATCATTTCTCTTGTCCGTAGACATTTGTACTTCTCCCAAGTTTGGACTATTTTGAATTCAGCTGGTTTTTTGGTTTTGTTTTGTTTTTTTATCTGGCTCAACACTCGATGAATTAAGCTGTTTTGAATATTTGTTCAAGTCTGTGTGAACATAAGATTTCATTTCTCTTGGACACATACCTAGAAATGGAATAGTTAGATCATATCAGAAAATGTATTTTTAACTTTATAAGAAACCACCAAACTGTTTTCTGAAGTGTTGAAGCATTTTGCACCCCCACCAGTAATATATGAAAGCTCCAGTCATCTCCACATATTCACCAACATTTGGTATTGTTAATCTTTTTAATTTTAGCTATTCTAGTAGGTACCCAGTGGTACCCTGTATTTTTAAACTTCATTTCTTTAATAACTAATTTTGTTGAGCATCTTTTCAAGGGCTCATTTTAAAAAATTCATCTACCTTCATTAGTACATTGCCTATTCAACTATCTTGTTTATTTTTATTTATTTTATATTACTGAGCTATAAAATTTTTTGTATATTTAGGATATAAGTCCCTTGTGTAATATATGTTTTGCATGTATTTTCTCACAGTCTGTGGCTTGCCTTTTCTTTTTCTTAACTTTGTTTCAAAGAGTAAAGTTTTTGTTGTGGTGAAGTCCAATGATCATTATTTTCTTTTATGGTTCATGACTTTGGGGTCCTATCTAAGAAATATTTTGCCTTACAGAAGGTTGCACAGTTTTTGTTTTCTTTTTATTTATTTATTTTAGCGTATTATGGGGGTACAAGTGTTAAAGTTACTTATATTGCCCATGCCCCCCTCCCCCCTCGAGTAAGAGCTTCAAGCATGTCCATACCCCAAACGTTGCACATCTTACTCGTTGTGGTTGTATACACCGAACCCCTCCTCCCCCCTCCCCCCTCCCGACACCCGATAAATGTTACTCCTATATGTCCACTTAGGTGTTGATCCGTTAATACCAATTTGCTGGTGAGTACATGTGGTGCTGGTTTTTCCATTCTTGAGATACTTCACTTAATAGAATGGGTTCCAGCTCTATCCAGGAATATACAAGAGGTGCTATATCATCGTTTCTTAAAGCTGAGTAGTACTCCATGATATACATATACCACATTTTACTAATCCACTCATGAATTGATGGGTACTTGGGTTGTTTCCATAGCTTTGCAATTGTGAATTGTGCTGCTGTAAACATTTGAGTGCAGGTGTCTTTTTTATAAAGTGACTTTTGATCTTTTGGGTACATGCCTAGTAGTGGAATTGCTGGATCCAATGGTAGATCTACTTGTATCGCTTTGAGGTATTTCCATATTGCTTTCAACAGAGGTTGAACTAGTTTGCAGTCCCACCAGCAGTGTAGGAGTGTTCCTCTCTCTCCACATCCACACCAGCATTTGTTGTTTGGGGACTTTTTGATAAAGGCCATTCTCACTGGAGTTAAGTGGTAATCTCATTGTGGTTTTGATTTGCATTTCCCTGATGATTAGAGATGTTGAACATTTTTTCATATGCTTGTTGGCCATTATTCTGTCTTCTTTTGAGAAGTTTCTGTTCATGTCCTTTGCCCATTTTTTGATAGAGTTGTTTGATTTTTTCTTGTTGATTTTCCTGAGTTCTAAATAGATTCTACTTATTAGCCCTTTATCAGATGTGTAGCTTGCAAAAATTTTTTCCCATTCTGTGGGTTGTCTGTTTGCTCTCTTGACAATTTCTTTGGCTGTGCAGAAGCTTTTTAATTTCATTAGGTCCCATTTGTTTATTTTTGTTGCTGTTGTGATTGCCTTTGGGGTCTTCTTCATAAATTCTTTGGCTAGGCAAATGTCTAGAAGAGTATTTCCAACATTTTCCTCTAGGATTCTAATAGTTTCACACCTCAGGTTCAAGTCTGTTACGCAGCATGAGTTGATTTTTGTGAGAGGTGAAAGGTGTGGGTCTTATTTCAGTCTTCTATATGTGGCTATCCAGTTTTCCCAGCACCATTTATTGAATAAGGATTCTTCTCCCCAGTGTATGTTTTTGTCCGTTTTGTCGAAGATTAGTTGGCTATCTTAGGATGGTTTTATATCTGGGTTCTCTGTTCTTTTCCACTGGTCAATGTCCCTGTTCTTGTGCCAGTAAAAAGCCATTTTAATGACTATAGCCTTGTAATATAGTTTGAAGTCTGGTAAATTGATACCTCCTATTTTGCTTTTATTGCCTAGGATTGATTTTGGTATACGGGGTCTTCTCTGGTTCCATAAGAAGCATAAGATTATTTTTTCTATATATGTGAAAAATGATGGTGGTGTTTTGATAGGGATTGTGTTGACTCTGTAGGTCACTCTGGGTTGTATAGAGATTTTAACAATGTTGATTCTGCCAACCCATGAGCATGGTATATTCTTCCATTTGTTTACGACCTCTGCTATTTCCTTCTTCAGTGTTTCATAGTTCTCCCTGTAGAGGTCTTTTACCTCCTTAGTTAAATATATTCCAAGGTACTTTATTTTCTTTGTTGCTCTTTTGAAATGAATTGAGTCTTTGATTTGGTTCTCACTTTTACTGTTGTCGGCGTATATGAATGCCTCTGATTTCTATGTATTGATTTTGTATCCTGAGACTTTACCAAATTCATTTATCAGATCAAGGAGTCTCTTGGTTGAATCCTTGGGATTTTCTAGGTATAATATCATGTCATCAGCAAAGAGTGAGAGTTTGATCTCTTCTGCTTCCATTTGGACGCCCTTAATTCCGCTCTCTTGTCTGATTGCTACAGCGAGGACTTCTAGCACTATGTTGAACAGAAGTGGAGATAGTGGGCAACCTTGTCTTATTCCAGTTCTAAGTGGGAATACTTTCAATTTTTCCCCATTCAGTATGATATTGGCTGTGGGTTTGTCATATGTGGCTTGTATCATTTTTAGGTAAGCCCTGTCTATGCCTATTTTGTTTAGTGTTCTTATCATAAAAGGGTGTTGAATTTTGTCAAATGCTTTCTCTGCGTCTATTGAGAAGATCATATGGTGTTTGTTTTTGCTTCTGTTTATATGGTGAATTACGTTTATAGATTTGAATATGTTGAACCATCCCTGCATCCCTGGGATGAAGCCCACTTGGTTGTGATGAAGTATTTTCTTGAAAAGCACCTGGATTCGATTGCCTAGGATTTCGTTGAGAATTTTTGCATCTATATTCATAAGGGATATTGGTCTGTAGTTTTCTTTTTTTGTTGCATCCTTTCCTGGTTTTGGTATCAGAGTTAAGTACGCTTCATAAAATGCATTGGGGAGAATTCCATCCTTCTCAATGTTATGGAATAATTTCTGCAGGATAGGCACCAGTTCTTCTTTGAAGGTGTGGTCAAATTTGGGTGTGAAACCATCTGGTCCAGGACTTTTCTTTTTAGGAAGGTTTTTGATTGCTGTTTCAATTTCAGTACTTGATATTGGTCTGCTCAGGAATACTGTTTCTTCCTGGTTGAGCCTAGGGAGGCTGTGTGTTTCTAAGAAATTGTCCATTTCCTCCACATTTTCCAGTTTGTGTGCATAGAGGTTTTTGTAATATTCATATATTATATCTTGTATCTCTGTGGCATCAGTTGTAATTTCTCCTTTATCATTCCTGATGGAGCTTATTAGAGATTTTCCTTTTCTGCTTTTCGTTAGTCTAGCCAATGGTGTGTCAATTTTGTTTATCTTTTCAAAGAACCAGCTTTTTGTTTTATTAATCTTCAGTATAGTTTCCCTGTTGTCAATTTCATTTAGTTCTGATTTGATCTTAATGATTTCACTTATGCTGTGTTTGGGGTTGGTCTGTTCTTTTTCCAGCTCGTTGAGACAGTTCATTAGGTTGTCTATTTGTGATGTTTTTGACTTTTGGATATAGGCATTTATGGAAATAAACTTTCCTCTCTGGACTGCTTTAGCTATGTCCCACAGGTTTTGGTAACTTGTGTCACCTTTGTCGTTTAGTTCAAAGAATCTTTTGATTTCCATCTTGATTTCCTCGTTTGTGAAGTGATCATTCAGCTGAAGGTTGTTTAGTTTCCATGACTTTGTGTAGGAATGAGGACTCCTGTTAGGATCGATTTCTACATTTATTCCATTGTGGTCTGAAAAGATACATGGTATAATTTCTATTTTTTTAAATTGTTTGAGACATGCTTTGTGTCCTAGGATATAGTCAGTCTTGGAGAATGACCCATGAGCTGATGAGAAGAATGTATATTCAATGGTTTTGGGGTAGAATGTCTTATAAATGTCAGTCAGGCCCATTTGTTCTAGAGTTCTGTTTAAGTCCATTATTTCTTTGTTGATTTTCTGTTTGGAGGATCTGTCCTGTGCTGTCAGTGGGGTATTAAAGTCTCCAGCTATTATGGTGTTGTTGTTTATCCATTTGTTTAGATCAAGTAGAGTTTGATTTATGAATCTGGGTGCGCCAAGGTTGGGTGCATATATATTTAGAATTGTTATGTATTCTTGTTGAATCGTACCCTTCACCATTATATAATGACCTTCTTTGTCTTTTATTACTTTTGTTGATTTAAAGACTAAGTTATCTGTAATCAGCACTGCCACGCCAGCTTTCTTTTGGCTTCCATCTGCTTGAAATATCGTTCTCCATCCCTTTGCCTTTAGTCTAATTGCATCCTTGCAGGTTAGATGTGTTTCCTGAAGGCAGCAGATACTTGGCTTGTGTTTTTTTTTATCCATTCGGCCAGCCTATGTCTCTTGAGTGGGGAGTTCAAGCCATTCACATTTATTGAGATAACTGATAGGTGGGGCAGATTTCTGTTCATTATGTTGGGTTGAACTTTGTTGCTTTGTTTTCTCTCTCAAGCCATTGTGTTATCTGGGCTTTGATCTTTAGCTTTGAGTAGATTTACATTTGTGAGTGTTTATTGTGCTGATCCGTGGGTAACACTGTTTTGAGTACTTCTTGAAGGGCTGGTCTTGTCTTGGTGAATTCCCTCAGTCTTTGCTTATCTGAGAATGTCTTGATTTCTCCTTCATATACAAAACTTAGTTTTTCAGGGAATAAGATTCTAGGCTCGGCATTGTTCTGTTTCAGAAGAGTGAGAATGGGGCCCTAGTCTCTCCTTGCTTGTAAACTCTCAGTAGAGAAGTCCAGTGTTATTCGGATTGGCTTTCCTTTGTATATTACTTGCTTCTTTCCTCTTACAGCTCCTAGAAGGGCCTCTTTAGTTGATATTTTGGTCAGTCTGATGACTGCATGTCTTGACGTCTTCCTGTTTGCATTGAATCTCCCAGGGGTCCTCTGAGCTTCTTGAACTTGTATATTGAGATT
>VSMD01127470.1:0-29209 GCA_008750895.1 Mirza zaza
GCCAGTCACATTCCCAGTCCAAGATCATCTGGGCCAGCTGGTGAGACAAAGGTGTCCTCACAGAAGGAAATTCAGCAGAGAGAATTGTCAGGTGCTTCATATGACCCGTCCCATTCTGTAGCAGCCTCAGGAGATAAAGGTGCAAATCCTGAGTGTGTGAGTTGACTCAAGCTGCATATGAGTCAGCAAGGGGTGGAGGGTTTCCAAATAAAGAGCATGCAAACTCAACTGCTACCCAAAGCCCCAGTAAAGGGAGGCAATGTCTAATCCTGCCCCAACCTCACTGTGCCCTGATCGCACCTGAACTTCTGTTTTCTGCAGAGTTCTGCCCTGTCCCTAGGGAGAGACCTGCATGATGTTGAGTGAGGCTAAATGAGAGGCCACAGAGATATAGATGGGTTCTATGGGGTCCCTGGGGAACAGAGAAGGGGGAGGTGAGGCCAGCTGCAGGGAGAAAGCAGAGCCCAACGCATAAGGAACTTTAAGCCAAGCAGATGGGTAGCCTAGTGGCATTATATTAATAGCATAATAATTAAGCACATAGGCTTTGGAGTAAGACATTATGTTTGAACCAGTCCCATCATTTACTGCTATGTGACTTTAGGCAGATTACTTAACCTCTCTGAGTCAAGTTTCCTTGTGTAAAAAAAAAAAATGGATATTAAAAAAAATAGTATCTTCTAAGACTTTCATTCCTAGTAATGGCACATTAAAGTATCTCCAACTCATTCATTCACTGAGTAAGTTAGAAAGCTGGTCAGAATATTTTTTTTAAATCTGCTTAAAGGCATTGGAATGTTAAGGCAGTGAAGAATTATAAGGCTAAGGTCTGGGAACAGACAGAAATCCAGAGAGGTGAGCCCAGCATTTCAAACGACTTTTTCTGGAGTTGCCTGCCAATTTGGAAGAGGTGCTGAATGTCTAAAAGACTGAGCAGCCTTTTGACAGCCTTATTGGGCTAGTGAACAATTATTTGAACACAAGACCTGCCAAGGCTAGGGGCCCTATTAAAGTCTCTGTGCTTTGGAGTGAAAACCACAAAAGGCTGCATCCTAGGAGTCAGCGTGAACCAGAAATAGACCAGCCCTCACATGGAATGAAGGCCAGCTTCTAATCATCTCAATTCCTGAAATTGAATGAAGACAATCACAGACTGCTAGAACCCTCAAGCACTAGCGATGTGTATCCTGGCAGAAGAAAATTTAAATCCTCTCTGGAGGTAGTTAACACTACCCATTAAAAATTAAAATACACAAGCACACTAAGAGACTGTAGATCATGGAGGAAATCCAGCAGAAACAATAGATAATGGAAACAGATATATAAGGCCTTCAAATATTGGAGTTATCAGCAAAAAAAAAAAAAAAATTAATATGCTTACTATGCTCAAGATAATAAAAGACAAGACTGAGAACTTTAGCAGAGAACTAGAAACTATAAAAAGGATACAGAAGATTTTAAAAGGAACAGAAATTTTAGAACTAAAAAAATAACCTAAGTGTTTAATGGACAGGTTTCATAACAAATTTATATACAGATGAAGAGAGTATTGGTCAACCGGAAAATATATCAGAAGAAAATATACAGAATGAAACATGGACAAACAAAAGTATGAAAACACAAAAGCAAAGATACAATGTATGATTGTGATAAGCTATGGTATACCATCTAACATAGATGAAATTAGAGTCCTAGGAGAATAAAGAAAGAATGAAACAGCAGCAATATCTGAAGCGACACTATGGCTGAGAAAGTGATGAAAGATATCAAGTCACAAATTCAAGAAAACTCACAAACTCCAACCAGAACAAACAAAAAGTTAAGGCTTTCTAAGATCTTTGCCTTGTCCTGAAGGGGGTTTAAAACTACCATTTAACTTTAGATTTTTACAAGTCTGTTATATATTCCAATCTCTAGGGCAACTGCTAAAAGAATGGTAAGAGTGTGCATAAATTCTAAACTAAAGGGGGGGGGGGACAAAATGAAGTAAAAATACTCAAATGATCAAAAAGCATACAAGAAAGGCCAAAAAAAGAAACATGAACTATAAGGACAAATAAAATCACACAGTAACCATATATTTTTAAATCTATAAATTTGTATTAAACATACATTGACTAAAATTTCTAATTAGAAGACAAAGATTGCTATTGTTTGTATATATATTTTAAATCTAACAATCTGGTGTTTCTATGAGACAAACATAAAGCATTATAATACAGAAAGGTTAAAAGTAAAAAGTTGGCAAAAGGACATAGCTCACAAACAATGAAAAGTAAGATACAGAGATAGTAGTATCAGACAAAGAGAACTTTAAGGTGAAATCATTCCTCAAGATAAAGAGTAATTCTTCTCTATAATAAAGTTAAATTCACCAGGAAAATATAATAATTCTACATTTGTCTGTATCTACTAATATTGTCTTAAAATAAATAAAGCAAAAATTAACAGATCTGCCAGGATAAATAACAAAATCCCCAGAAGTAGATTTTAACATACTTTTCAACAGAAACTGATAGAATAATTAGAAAGGATATAAAAGAAGACAGAATAATGGCCAGCAAACATATTAAAAAATGCTCAACATCTCTAATCATCAGAGAAATGCAAATCAAAATCACAATGAGATACCACCTAACCCCAGTGAGAATGGCCTATATCAAGAAAACCCAAAACAACAAATGCTGGCAAGGATGTGGAGAGACAGGCACACTCTTACACTGCCGGTGGGACTGTAAATTATTGCAACCTCTGTGGAAAAGAATTTGGAGATATCTCAAACAGCTAGAAATAGAAATACAATTCAACCCAGCAATAGCATTATTGGGCATCTACCCAAAAGAGCATAAGACATTCTATTACAAAGACATCTGCACCCGAATTATGGCAGCACAATTCATGATTGCATGGTCATGGAAACAACCCAAGTGCCCATCAATTCACCAGTGGATAATTAAAATTTGGTATATGCTCACAATGGAATATTACTCAATTCTAAGAAACAACAGTGAGCTTGCACCATTTATGCTATCCTGGATTAAGCTTAAGCCCGTTATCCAAAGTGAGGCGACACAAGATCTGGAAAATGGGCTCCACATCTACTCGCCATCAAATTGGTACTGACAGCCTAAAACTATGGTGCTCAAATGGCGGTAGTGTTCACCAGGGATTGGGGGGTGGGGCACATCTTAGGATGTGGTGAGCATTGTGGAGGGGAAGAGAATACCTCTAACCCTTCTTAGGGAGAGCCAAAGATAAACAAAGTAAACAAAATGTCAAAAAAAAACACCTTTTATCAAGTGGTGGGCAGGTGGGAGGGAGGAGGAGGGGAAGGGAGTATACTTACATAATGGGTGTGGTGCGCACCACCTGGGGGTTGGACACGCTTGGAGCTCTGGCACGGTGGGAGGGGTGGCAGGGGCAATATATGTAACCCCAACAATATTTGTACCCCCATAATATAAAAGGAGGAAAAGAAAAAAGAAAAAAAAGAATTAAATGACTAAACAAAGCATGTTTAATTAAACCTTTGCACATTAAAAAAAAAAAAAAAGGAAAGAAAGGATATAGAAAATTTGAACAACTTAAATGTATGGAAATATATAGTCACAGGGATGTCCTGGAGCTGGCTTGTATCCTCTTGTGAGAACCAATTTTTAAAGTTTCAAGACCTTTGCAAGCCAGTTGCTATCGCATTGGTAGCTTAAAGTTGACCATAATGGGAGTATTTATAGAATGGTAGACAAGTGCTACAAATCAGAGTTTTATTCCCTTCCCCCAGGAAGCCAGTTGTTAAATATTTATGGGCAGATCCCTGCACATGGAAAACTAATTGTACATTGCAAGTTCTTTTCCAGTATACACGAAACATTCACACAAATTACACATTGGGCCATAAAGTAGTCTTAACACATTTCAAAGGATTGAAGTCATCAGAGCATGTTCTCTGACCACAATTCAAATAAGCTAGAAGTCAATCACAAAAAAGACAACTAGGAAATCCCCATACATGAGGAAGTGTAAAAATGCACCTCTAAATTACCTAAGCCTGTGTTCCACAGGAAGCAGAGCTAAGACAGGGCTTGCATGCAGGTATTTCATCCTCAGGGTGGTCCCAGGAAACAGGAGTACATGACTGAGAAGATTGAAAGAAGGAAGGAGGGAAAGCTAATATATAGAGCTAGACCTCACTGTGAGTCACTGGGTTTGATCCCACTGGGATGGAGCTCTGAGGGGCTGTGTAGAATGTGCCTCAGAACTGTCTGCCCAGGCTGGGAGTGATGGCTCACACCTGTAATCCTAGCACTCAGGGAGGTTGAAGCGGATGGATCACTTGCGCTCAGGAGTTGGAGACCAGCCTGAACAAGAGCAAGAACCCCGTCTCTAACAAAAAAATAGAAAAAGAAATTCACCGGACAAAAAAAAAAAAAAATATATATATATATAAAACATTACCCGGGCACGGTGGCACATGCCTGTAGTCCCAGCTACTTGGAAGGCTGAGGCAGAAGGATTGCTTGAGCCCAGGAGTTTGAGGTTGCTGTGAGCTAGGCTGATACCACAGCACTCTAGCCCAGGCAACACAGTGAGAGTCTGTCTCAAAAATAAAATAAAAAATTGTCTGCCCAGAAATAGAAGAAGGGAGTAGTTTTCCATCGTTTCTTGTCCCCAACTACTCAAGAATTGCCTCATAGGCTGTAAATGCTTGAGTGCCAAGCAACCCCCAGGGCAGAAAGCAAGAGATACACAGTTAGGCTAAGACAAGATGTCCTGGGTTAAGCCTCTGTGAAGCTGATTGGGGTCTGAAGATGTGCAGTGGGCACAGGTGCTTCCGGTACAATCCAACCCTTCCAGCTCTCAAACCCAATCATGTCTCCCCTTTATTCCTCTCTGTCACAGAGCCTTCAGATGATGCCTGGCCACAATCCCTACAGAAGACCTTCTCAAGGAGGGGTGATGAGACAGCCTGTTGTCCTCACTGCTCTATCTGGCCACGGAGCCACAGCTGAGATGCATCACCTCCCCACTCCACCCTCCATTCTAAATTTCCCTCACTCCAGAACCTTAACATGCTGGAGTAACCCAGACTCCCATTCCTGAGAAGTCAGGTCCCTAAGCTGCTTTGCCCTTGTCATATATCCATTTCCAGTTATCCCTGGATGTGGAAGCCTCAAGAAATGGTCCCCAACCAATCCCTCACGTACTAGACGTCCTCCTCTGTAACCTTGTGGTGTAGCAGCAAGCTAGCGCCTCCTGCAAAACAACGTCAATATTCCCACCCCTTCCTTTGGCTGCTGCTTCACTGGGATGAGGAACCCCAAATGAGCAGGTGACAATCACAACTTTAAATCCCTGGGACCCTCACTTGTTCCACAGTGTTTCTTCCACACCCAGAAATCAGAATTTCTCATCCCGCTGAGCCTGAGTCTAAAGAGAAGTGTAAGATGCCCCCAAGGGAGTCGCTGGACTGATAGCAACAGGGGCCATTCCCACTTCCACCCTTTGCTTCCCTAAACCTGTGAATTCCAACTACAGGGGATGCAGCGCCACACATCAGTCGCAGGTTCCACGCACACCTTGCATCCTGGAGAACATTACTCCAAACTCTCAGGGTGCTGTCCTTAACAGTCCACTCCATGCTCAGTTGGGTCAGCTACTTTCAGGTATTGTGATATATATTCCTCTCATGACGTTGCATCTTCTCTGCCCTCAAATGATCTCTTGGTCTATAGAGATGATGTGCAGAATCCCTTGCCAGCAAATCGGATGCATTTTGCAAGCTCTTGAATGATGGTGCTGGCAGAGATACTGCAGGTAGGAAAGGCAAACCCATATCCGGTACAGTATCAGTTACAGGAAAACAAATCAATGCCACCTCCAGGATGAAAGGCGGCCAATGTAATACTCTGGTCACCAAGAAGTTGGCTGGGCTCCTCAAAGGGTAGTGCTACAATCAAGGGTCATTCAGTGTGGACATTCACAGCAGCAGTAAATATCAATATATCAGCCTTGGTGAGCGGGAGCCCTGCAGTAGTGCCCGGGCACAGCCTTCAGCTCTGCACGTGGCTACTCCATTCAGGGACCAATCACACAGTCACTGTGTGGCTTAGGACAGAGACTGGACAACCTCCACACACAAGCGGTCTTGTCTCCCTGGTGTTAAATGCTTCCTCTGCAGCGACCGCCACCTTGGAGGCCTTCAGACTTTCACAGCCTGCCTTGAGTTGGTAGTGGGTTAACCTGGGCCTGCATTTTTTTCTCCTTTCAAGGCTTCTAAAGCAGTTAACAGAAAGCAACCAGCAGCACGGTCTCTACACTTTCCTTTGCTCCCATGCCTTGTAAGTGCCACCAGTTGGCACATAAGCCAAAGATGCTTCACCTTCTAGCCACATCTCAATTCAATCTATCACAAGCGCAAGTACTCTGAATCACGTTGCTAGCCCACGCCAGGGATAGCAACTTTCTACTTACCACCAGCCCAGCGTCCTTACCGCGGCCCGACCAGTGCACGATCCAATTCCACAGTACCATCCTGAGGGGCTGCTTGTTCAAGCTACTTCCAGTACCAACGTCCTGTGCCCAGGTTCCCTCTGCAAGTGTGAGTAGTTTATTTTGGGGCAGTGACCCCAAAGGGCTGGACAGTAGGACACCAGGAAGATTAAAACAGAGGAGAAGGAAAAGAGACACAATTATCCACCAACTGCTGCACCCTGTTGGTTAGGCACTGCCCGTGTAATGTAAACTGCCTCGCAATTTCAGATCTTCACACGTGTGAGTGACCAAGGGGGCCCGGGGGTGTAAAACAAGGGTTACACAAAGCACCTGAGGCCAGGCACCATCAGGACACACCTGAGCTAAGCTGCTCGTCAACCACAATGGCCACAGTAAAATTTGTGCTGAGAAGATTTGGGGTGAAGCAACTAGAGCCCTGAAAAAAGGCAGTTTCTTCAATAAATGGTTCTGGGAAAATTCAACATCGATATGGAAAAAATGAAATTAGGCCTTTACACCAGATCCAATAAGCAATTTTAAGTGAATTGTAGATCAATACATGAAAGGCAAGGCAATGAAGCATCTGAAAGATAATATAGGAGAGTTTCTTTACAATCTTACGGTAAGAAAAAAATTAAAATAAAAATTAAAAAACAGGACACAAAAATCCTTCAACAAAGGAAATAATTATAAATTTGACTAGGTAGAATCAAAAGCTTCTTTTTGACAAAATATTAATAAAACAGGCGAGGCACAGAAGATATTTAAAATACTTTGATTCTAAGTATGAAGAATTCCAAAAACAGGAAAAACTAAACTAGGGTTTTAAAGATGATGCTTAGGTGGTAAACATATAAAAATACAAGAAAAAGCAAGAGAGCGATTGCTATTAAAGTCAGGAGAACAGTTACCTTTGGGAGAAGAGGACACAGATGTGATTCGGAAGGTTTGGGTGGGGCACTGGGTACGGGCCACGTGCTACTTGGTATCACGTGGGTATTTGCTTTGTGATCATTCACTGAGCTATATTTTCTTTTTGTATATTTTTCTGTGTGTATGTTTTATTTCACAATATAAAAGTTAAATATAGTATCTATCTCAAAAGGTTCTAGTGAGAATTCAGTGAGATCATGAGGACCCAGTTTACGAAAAGCCACACACCACAAGGTTAGCAGTTCTGATTCTCATTGGATTGGGGCATTTTAAGTGTGGCCTGCTCAGGTGTGTGGAGTTCAGCAGAGGATTTGTGTGTGATCCACATATTCATGGGTCACCTGGGGGCACAGGTGGGACAGGCAGCGTCAGGGGCTGAGAGAGGTGAAGGAACCAGCACAGGCATGAGTCAGCCCCGGCAGGCTGATATATCTCTCCTGCTGGACCCTTCGAGCGGCAGACCACAGGGTCCCCCACACTTGAGGGTCCAAGTTCAGAGACAGGGAGGTGTTTCAGCGATTCAGAATGGGAGCTCTACAGGGTGGCGATCATGCCAACTGCAGCTCCAAGCACCTCCTGCCATCACTTGGAGTGGCCTGACTCAAAGGGAGCCTTCCTGATGGGCGTTGGCAGCCTCAGCCAGAGCAACCGGGACTCTGCTCCATGGGTGTGTGGGGCCCAGAGGTTGAAGTGTGGCGCCTTCATCCACATTGGCCTCTGGGCTTTGGAAAGCTTATTGCCCCACCCCTTGACCCCACACTGGGCAAGGCAGATTTACAGGGCCTGAGCTGTCCTGGGTGGACACAGTGGGCTAAAGGCTGGGCTGCTCCCCAAAGCCACCCAGACAATGGAAGGTTGGCTTCCTGGCAACCTGGCAAGTTAACTGTTCTTTATTAGGTCAAGTTTATTGACCTAATAAACAATTTTTGACCAATTACAATTTTCATACAATTAAATTCACCCTTTCAAATTATATGGTTTAATGAGTTTGACAAACATATATGGTCACATAACCACCACCACCATTCAGATCTAGAACATTCCTGTCACCTAAATAAGTTCCCTTGGGCCCTTCGAAGTCAATCCCAACCTCCTATCCTTGGCCCCTGGCAACTGCTGATCTGTTTTCTGCCCCTATCATTTTGGCTTTTCCAGAATGTCAAGTAAGTGGCATCATTCAGGTTGTAGCCTTTTATTTTTTATTTTTATTTTGAGACAAGGTCTTGCTCTGTTGCCCAGGCTAGAGCACATTGGCATCATCATAGCTCACTGAAACCTCATCACCTCCTGGGCTCAAGTGATCCTTCTGGCTCAGCCTCCCAAGTAGCTGGAACTATAGGTGCACATCACCACACCTGCCAAATTTTTTAAAACATTTTTGTAGAGGCCGGGCACGGTGGCTCATGCCTATAATCCTAGCACTCTGGGAGGCTGAGGTGGGCGGATTGCTCGAGATCAGGAGTTCGAAACCAGCCTGAGTAAGAGCAAGACCCATCCCTACTATAAATAGAAAGAAATTAATTGGCCAACTAATATATATAGAAAAAATTAGCAGGGCATGGTGGCGCATGCCTGTAGTCCCAGCTACTCGGGAGGCTGGGGCAGGAGGATTGCTTGAGCCCAGGAGTTTGAGGTTGCTGTGAGCTAGGCTGATGCCATGGCACTCACTCTAGCCTGGGCAACAAAGTGAGACTCTATCTCAAAAAACAAAACAAAACAAAACATTTTTGTAGAGATGGGGGTCTTGCTGTGTTGCCCAGGCTGGCCCCAAACTACTGGCCTCAAGTGATCCTCCTGCCTCAGCCTCCCGAGGTCCTGGGATTACAGGTGTGAGCCACTGCACCTGGCCAGGTTGTATGTAGCCTTTAGATCTAACTTCACTCAAAAGCTTTTGAGATTCATCCATGTTGTCACAAATATCAACAGTTTCTTCCTTTCACTGCATGGACAGATCACTAGTTGATGGCCATATGGGTTTTCTCCAGTGTTTGGCAATTATGAATAAAGCTGCTTTATGTATTAACGTACGGGTCTTTCAGTGGACAGGTATTTTCACTTCTCTAGGGTACATGCCTAGGAGTGAGATTGCTGGATTGCATGGTAAATGTATGCTCTTCTTTATAAGAAAGTGACAAACTCTTCCAAAGTGGGTGTATTTCATCTTTGTTTTTATCCCTTTGGTGGATCAATTCTCTTGTCATCAACAGTGGGACTATTGTGGAAAGACCATTGATTAACTATTTAGTGAGAAACTCAGATTATGGGATATTTGTGAAAAGCTTTGCTGTTTTAGTACCTTATCAACTGCCACTCAAAGGATTGAGGTAGAAGTGTCCTCTCCTCTAGGGTGACCAACTGTCCTGGCTTGCCTGAGACTCTCCTAGTTTTAGCACTGAAAGTCCCCTGTCCTGGGAAACCCCTCAGTCCTGAGACCAAACTGGAATAGGTGGTGACCTTACTCTTGAGTGTCAGATGCTGTGCTGTGTACATCCACACGTCATTTTATCCACAGGACAGTGTCAAAGGTAGGTTTGCTTGTGCCCATTTTGTGCATAAGCAAACAGCCTTAGAGAGGTTAAGTTGCTTGGCCAAGCCCAGGATGGGTGAAGCCAAACTTTGGCACCAGGCCTGGCAGTCTCCAAAGCTCTGGTGTCTTCTGGAGGGTAGACCTTGCTCCCTGGGTGCCTAGTTCTGGGTCTCAGGGAAGGTGGATTTAAGGCACCCAGTGGCTGGTGGGGCTTTGCTGCCCTCTGGTGGCAGATAGGGTGGCACTCTGGGTCAGAATCCCCTTTTATGGGGCATCCAGTGGTTGGGAGAGGCACGCTTCATCTCAGGGAGGAGGACCTCAAGTCTGGCCTTAGCCCTAGGGAGGTGCCACAGGAACAGCCTCCACTAGGGTCCACTGGGGGCCTTGTCCCATTCGCTCATGAGTCACGCAATCACTCAGGCCCTCATGAACTCTTGGCCAGACCACTGGGTTTCAGCCTGTGTGTCCCTGAGCCAGTCACTTTCTCCTCTGGGCCTCAGTTCCTTTTCTTAAAATCGGGATGATAAACATGTCAACAACTTAGACCAGACTTAAACATACCAGCTCCTTCACACTCACATACCTTAACTCTTCCCTACCTTCGTGCATCCATTCACTTCATTCATTACTTAATCTTTATCCAGAGCTATCTGCCACACACCAGCTCTGTGCCAGACCCTGAGCTAGGGGTGCCAGGGAGACCCCTGCCAACCGGACAGACACTGCCCTGCATTCCTGGCTCTGTAACTCTCTGCTGTTCCACTGACTTGTGTGTTCATTCACTCATTGAGTGTTCATTTATTTACTCAGTGTTCATTCATTCTTTCTTACACTCAGTTAACTTCCTTATTCATTTATTCATCCATCACTTGGTCATCTCATTGACATATTCATTCACTCTTCATTTATTCTTTTATTTCTCTGTTTGTAAGCATTCTGGAAGCACCCAATGTATGTCAGGCCAGGGTTATGTGCTGGGATTCTGGTCCAACCCTCCCCGAAGGCCTGTGGGGAGGCAGATGGTGAGGGTGCTCTGGTAACCACCACACCAGCCACTGGGACCCAGAGCAGGGGGAGCACCAACAAGGGAGCAACTTATTGCCTAGAGATGGGAGGTGGGGTGTAAATCAGAGAAGGCTTCATGGAGGAGGCAGCATTTAAGCCAAGTTAAGAAAGCTGTGTGCTTAGATGCTGAGAATCCGGGGGAAAAAAATTTAAAAAAAAAGTTGTGTGGGAGCTCTCTAGGGAGGAAAAGACACTCCAGGTACATTCTTTGTTTTGTGGAGTGCTTGGATAAAGGTGAAGTACCAGCTTGCTAGGTTGTGTGATATAGGGTGCGTTTGTGTGCATGCTCCCACCCAGGCCAAGCCCTCCCCAGGTTTTGATGGCAGACCTGGGCCACTCAAGGACTTCTCCTAATTACTCACCCTTGGGCCCTAGAAAACCACCTACCATTAGGCAGCCAGGAGTAGCCTTTAGAGAACTAACAGTATCCTTGGGTACCATCCACTTGTCTACCTGTTCATCCCCCTGGGGACTCAGTGGGAGTGTTGTCCAAAGCCGAGCAGGCAGCAGCTGCATCTGAGGTGCCTGCCCCCAAGATCCCATGTTCACCCAGCAAATGTCTAATGAGTGCCTTGCTGTGGGCCAGGCCTTGCCCTAGACATGGGATACAGCAGTGAACAAGACATCTAGGGGGTGACAAATGACAAACAAGAAAACCAACTGTGAAGACTTCCAGGAGCACACCCTTATTTGAGTAAATTGAGTTTACTGCTTGTTGCAAAAAGGAAGAGTACACTTACCTCAGTTAGAGGGTGCTGGAAAGGGCTCATTAGAGGATTTGGGCTTTTGTTAGGCAATTTGGGGGAGGATTCAAGTAAGTGCTCTTTTGCTCTGGATTAGACGCTGTCAGGAAGTGAGGACAATTCTATAATTAGACATCTTAACAAATATTTGTATTAGGGTTCTCCAGAAAAACAGAACCAACAGGATGTATTTAAAAAGGAATTGGCTTGTGCAATTATAGACGCTGACAAGTCCCAAGATCTGCAGGGTAAATCGGGAAGGTGGAGAGCCAATGGTGTAACTATAGTTCATGTCGGAAGCTCTGGGAACCAGGAGAGCCAGTGCCACAATCTGAAGGCTTGCAGGGTCAAGACCCATGAAGAACAGATGTTTCAGTTCCACCAATAGCTTAGTTCTGAAGCCATAAGACAGTACGAATTCTCTCTTGGAGGAGGGTCAGCTATTTTGTTCTGAATTATTCAGGCCTTCAACTAATTGTTGACCAGTTTTTTTTTGTTGTTTTTTTTTTTGAGACAGAGTCTCACTTTATTGCCCAGGCTAGAGTGAGTGCCATGGCGTCAGCCTAGCTCACAGCAACCTCAAACTCCTGGGCTCAAGCAATCCTGCTGCCTCAGCCTCCCAAGTAGCTGGGACTACAGGCATGTGCCACCATGCCCGGCTAATTTTTTCTATATATATTAGTTGGCCAATTAATTTCTTTCTATTTATAGTAGAGATGGGGTCTCGCTCTTGCTCAGGCTGGTCTTGAACTCCTGAGCTCAAACGATCTGCCCACCTCGGCCTCCCAGAGAGCTAGGATTACAGGCGTGAGCCACCGTGCCTGGCCGTTGACCAATTTAAATGTTAATCTCATCCGGAAACACCCTCCCAGATACACCCAGAATAGTGTTTGACCAAGTATTTGCGCACTAGATGTCACAGCAAATTGACACATAAAATTAACCTCCACAATATTTAACGCGAGAGAAATGAGTGGAGTCTAACGCTGTAAAGAAGCAGCATTCATATTAGCCAGAATAGCGAGATGATTTTTTTTCTGGTAAGAACAATTTGTTTTCATATGAATTATGAGTTTAAACATGATCGCAGAGATCTATGCCTTGCTCCACCAGGGTCACAGAATGGCCTTGAGTGATGTTGGTGTCCTGATAAATTATTTACGTTCAGCAGAATACCAAGGCCTAGCTGTAAACGCCTGGCCAGCTCCCAGATGTGAGCGCGGCTTTTCTCTTTCTCCTAAGAAAGGCTCATTCACTCGGCAGAGGTGTATGTATTCGCTGGGGGCCAGGTACGGCGTAATCCAGGGCGGGAAAAGGAGATAGGCCCCAGTCTGGGGGAGCTCAGTGACATGTTTGCTAATATAAACAGGAGATTGTCTGAAATGGAGGAGGGCACCAGACCCAAGAAATCGCCAAGACAAAGCCCAGAGGCGAGGAGAGCCGAGCTGGAGGAGGTGCTGACAGCCCAGTGCTGTGGCGCGACGTCGCCCAGAGGGACTGGAGAGGTCGGCAGCGGCCAGGCGTCTCAGGCACCGAGGGCCACCACTCTACCAGGGACGAGGACTTCCAGCTGCACTGATTTGTTCAGAGACAGGAAATGAAGCCAAACAGCTTTTATCAAAACAATTCCAGCTTGCCGGGGACTTATGAATATTCAGCAGGCTGCTTCCGGCGTGTAAATCCACCCTACCCCCTCCTCCCTGCTCGATGACTGCGCGTGCGTCGCCGGCGCGCGGCTCTATCGTCACACATGCGCGCCGCCGCCGTGGCTCACAGGGGAAAGTAGGAAAGCTGTAATGGCGAGCTCAGCAGCCTCCTCGGTGCGACCCCCGAGGCCGAAGAAAGAGCCTCAGGCGCTTGTCATCCCCAAGAATGCGGCAGAGGAGCAGAGGCTCAAGCTGGAGCGGCTCATGAAGAGCCCGGTGAGACAAGGCCTGGGCTCCACAGCCCATCCAAGGCCCACCACCTTCCTGCCTCCAAACTCAGAAACTCAGTATTCGGCTCCCTAAAGCAGTTCTTGGAAAGGAGTAGGCTGCTCTGGAAATAGTGAGCTTCCTGTCTGTCCTGCGTTAGAGCCCAGCCTGGATGAAGGCGCTATGGAGTGGCCTCCTGTGCTCTGTGACCCTTTCTAGTTTAACTTTGTGTAAAGTAAAGCGTTAGGCTGAAAAGATAGAATGTGTGAGTTAACAAAAGGGTTTATTTCTTCTAAACAGCACTGACTGTGGGAGAGACTGGCCGAGACACTTGGAGCAAGTCACTCCTCCCCTCTTCCTTCCCGGGTCCCGGCCTCTGTCCCCTCAATCATAAAAACAATTTGGGCCGGGCTCGGTGGCTCACGCCTGTAATCCTAGCACTCTGGGAGGCCGAGGCGGGCGGATTGCTCGAGGTCAAGAGTTCGAAACCAGCCTGAGCAAGAGCGAGACCCTGTCTCTACTATAAATAGAAAGGAATTAATTGGCCAACTAATATATATAGAAAAAATTAGCTGGGCATGGTGGCGCATGCCTGTAGTCCCAGCTACTCGGGAGGCTGAGGCAGCAGGATCGCTTGAGCCCAGGAGTTTGAGGTTGCTGTGAGCTAGGCTGACGCCACAGCACTCACTCTAGCCTGGGCAACAAAGTGAGACTCTGTCTCAAAAAATAAAATAAAAACAATTTGGTGAGAGGGTCTCTTATACCCTTCACTGGAAAGGAAAGCTTGACTTTTCTCCTCTAGTGTTAAAGTTGGAGATTTCTAGCCATAAACGGTGGCTTAGGTTTCTGAGTTCTGCAGTGGGAAGGTGTGGGCTGTTATATCCCAGAGCATACAGGACGAAGTAAAGGCAAGACAGAGGAAAGAAGATAAAATCAGCTCTGGGTCCAAGGAGCAAAGCAGCCCTGCTTAACTAATCGAATAAAATTCTTTGGTCATAAGAGGTGTAACTTTGTCAACGAGTTTATACTTACAAATGCTTTCACGTTTAAATGTTTCAGGACAAAGCAGTTCCAATTCCAGAAAAAATGAGTGAATGGGCACCTCGACCGCCCCCAGAATTTGTCCGAGATGTAATGGGTAATGTCATTTGTGTGTGTGTGAATATAATTTTTAAAGGTGGATATAAAAACCCTGAAGTTAGTATTTGTTAATTAGATCTCTGATAGGAAAAAAAAATGTTCACAGCTCCAATAGTTTGCTTTTACACTGAAGGGGTATAGTTGCTTATGGCTTGGCACTAGAGAATTTTCTTCTGCATTATTCTTAATGCACTATATTTTTTTCTAAATGGAAATAGTTCTATTATTTTGTTGAATTACAAATTAGCATATACTACAGGCATACCTCAGAGATGTATGTGTTGGGTTCCCAACCACCCCAATAAAGTGAGTCACATAAATTTTTTGGTTTTCCAGTGCATATAAAAGTTATGTTTACACTATACTGCAGTCTGTCAAGTATGCAGTAGCATTATGCTTGAAAAACAGTATGTGTACCGTAATTTAAAAATACTTTATTGCTAAAAAATGCTAATGATCACCTGAGCCTTGAGCAAGTTGTGATGTTTTTGCTGGTAGAGGGTCTTGCCTGAGTTTTGATGGCTGCTGACTGATCAGGGTGGTGGTTACTGAAGGTTAGGGTGGCTGCGGCAATTTCTTACAATAAGACAACAGTGAAGTTTGATTTATCAATTGACTCTTCCTTTCACAAAGGATTTCCCTGTAGTATGTGATGCTGTTTGATAGCATTTTACCCACAGAAGAACTTTCAGATCTGGAGTCAGTCCTCTCACACTTTGCCACTGCTTTATCAACTAAGTTTATGGAATATTCTAAATCCTTTGTTGTTGTTTCAATAATGCTCATGGCATCTTTACCAGGAGTAGATTTCCTCTCAAGAAACCAATTTCTTTGCTCATCTGTAAGAAGCAGGTCTTCATGTGTTCAAGTGTGATCATGAGGTTGTGGTAATTCAGTCACATCTTCAGGTTCTGCTTCTAATTCTAGTTCTTTCACTATTTCCACCACATCTGCGATTCTTTTCTCCACTGAAGTCTTGAATCTCTCACAGTCATCCATGAGGTTGGAATCAACTTCTTCCAAACTCCTGTTAATACAGATATTTTGACCTCCTCCCATGAATCACAAATGTTGTTAATGGCATCTAGAATGGTAGATCCTTTTTAGATGGTTTCCATTTCCATTCCATCAGAGGAATTACTGTCTATGGCAGCTATTACAAAATCTATTTATTTAAAAAAACTTTTTTTGTAGATATGGGGTCCCCCTATGTTTCCCAGGTTGGTCTTGAACTCAAGTGATCCTCCTGCCTCACTTCCCAAAGCACTGGGATTATAGGGTTAAGCCACCATAGGAAATAGACCCGAGGCGAAGCCGGGCGGCGCGGTGGCTCACGCCTGTAATCCTAGCACTCTGGGAGGCCGAGGCGGGCGGATTGCTCAAGGTCAGGAGTTCGAAACCAGCCTGAGCAAGAGTGAGACTCTGTCTCTACTATAAATAGAAAGAAATTCATTGACCAACTAATATATATAGAAAAAGTAGCTGGGCATGGTGGTGCATGCCTGTAGTCCCAGCTACTCGGGAGGCTGAGGCAGTAGGATTGCTTGAGCCCAGGAGTTTGAGGTTGCCATCAGCTAGGCTGATGCCACGGCACTCACTGTAGCCTGGGCAACAAAGTGAGACTCTGTCTCAAAAAAAAAAAAAAAAAGAAGAAGAAGAAGAAATAGACCCGAAATCTATTTCTTAAAGTGTAGGACTTAAAAGTCAAAACTACTTCTTGATCCACGGGCTGCAGAATAGATGTTATGTTCACAGGCATAAAAACAACATTTATCCCCTTGTACGTCTCCATCAGCACTCTGGAGTGACCAAGTGGCATTGTCAATGAGCAGTAATATTTTGAAAGGAATCTTTTTCTGAGCAGTAGGTCTCAATGATGGGCTTAAAATATTCAGTAAACCAAACAGATGTGCTGTCATCCAAGCTTTGTTCTATTTATAGAGCGCAGGCAGAGTAAATTTAGCGTAATTCTTAAGGACTCTAGGATTTTCTGAATGGTAAATGACCATTGCCTTCAAATTAAAGTCTTCAGCTGCAATAGCCCTTAACAAAGGAGTCAGTCCATCCTTTGAAGCCAGGCATTGATCTCTCTCTAGCTATGAAAGTCCTAGATGGCATCTTCCAATATAAGGCTATTTCATATTACATTGAAAATTTGTTGTTTAGTTTACCCACCTTCATTAATGATCTTAGCTAGATCTTCTGGATAACTTGCTGTAGCTTCTACATCACACTTACTGCTTCACTTTGCTTTTTTTTTTTTTTTTTTTTTTGAGGCAGGACCTCACTCTGTTGCCCAGGCTGGAGTGCAGTGGTGCAATCATAGGTCACTGCAACCTTAAACTTCTATGCTCAAGTGATCCTTGCAGCTCAGCTTCCTGAGTAGCTAGGGCTACAGGTGTGCGTCACATACCCGGCTAGTTTTTTTGTTTGTTTTTTATAGAGATGGGGTCTTGATGTTTCCCAGGCTAGTCTCGAACTCCTGGCCTCAAGCAATCCTCCTGCCTCAGCCCACCAAAATGCTGGAGTTACAAGCTCAAGCCACCATATCTGGCCCACTTTTTCTTAAATGAGCAGTTCGACTATAAAGAGGTTTGGAAGGCTATATCAGAATGTTACAAGTGGAACGATGGAGTGACAGGTGGTTATAACTTTTTATACCTCTATTTATTATTTTTTATTTACAGTTACAGGCATACCTTATTTTATTGCATTGTGTTTTACAAATTGAAGGTCGGTGGCAACCCTGAATTGAGCAAGTCTATTGGTGCCATTTTTCCAACAGCATGTGTTCACTTCATGTCTCTGTGTCACATTTTGGTAATTCTCTCACAATATTTTAAACTTTTTCATTATTATATCTGTTATGGTGATCTGTGATCAGTGATCTTTGATGTTACTATTTGGAGGTGCCATGAACTGCACACATATAAGACTGAAGCAATAAATGTTATACATGTTCTGACTGCACCACCAACCACTGTTCTATTATCTCTATCTTTCCTCTTAGGCCTCCATATTCCCTGAGACACAACAATATTGAAATTAGGCCAATTAACAACCCTACAAAGGCCTCTAATAATTCAAGTGAAAGGAATAATCACAAGTCTCTCACTTTAAATCGAAAGCTAGAAATGATTAAGCTTAATGAGGAAGGCATATGAAAAGCTACAGGCCAAAACCTAGGCCTCTTGAACTAACACTTACCCAAGTTGTGAATGCAAAGGAAGAGTTCTTAAAGGAGATCAAAAGTGATACTCCAGTAAACATACAAATGATAAGAAAATGAAACACCCTTATTGCTAATGTGGAGAAAGTTTTAGTGATCTGAATAGAAGATCAAACCAGCCACAGTATTTCTTTAAGCCAAATCTTAATCCAAAGCAAGGTCCTCTTCTTCAGTTCTATAAAGGCTGAGAGGTGAGAAAGCCATAGGAGAGAAGTTTGTAGCTAGCAACATAGTGGGCAACATAGTGAGACCCTGTCTCTACAAAAAATTTTAAAAATCAGCCAGGCATGGTGGCACGCACATGTAGTCCTAGCTACTCTGAAGGCTGAGGCAGGAGGATTGCTTAAGCCCAGGAGTTCAAGGTTACAGTGAGCTGTGATTGCACCCCTGCACTCCAGCCTGGGTGACAGAGTGAAACCCTGTCTCAAAAAAAGAGAAAATGCTTGTCTTGGTTCTTTTAGTGTTGCTATAAAGGAGTACCTGAGGCTGGGTAATTTATAAAGAAAAGAGGTTTATTTGGCATACAGTTCTACAAGCTATACCAGAAGCATGTGCCTGCATCTGTGAAGGTCTTAAACTGCTTCCATTTGTTGCAAAAGGGGAAGGGAAACTGGCATGTGTAGAGATCACATGGTGAGAAAGAAAGCAAGAGAGAGGGAAGGGAGGTACCAGGCATTTTTTTGACCAACCAGCTCTCATGGGAACTAACAAAGCAAGAACTCACTCATTTGGAGGACAGTTCCAAGCCATTCATGAGGGATCCACCCCCATGACCCAAACACCTCCCATTTGTCCCTACCTCCAACACTGGGGATCAAATTTAACATGAAGTTAGGGGGCCAAACATCCCCACTATAGCAATACTTTTACAAAAATGTGATTGTTCTAATTATACTATTTTGTAGCTCACTTCATTTAATATAACATGAGTATGGTTTCAACTTACTAGAAATCCAACACGTCGAATGTGAAATCATGGAAAGGGAGGAGGTCACTGAATCATGGTCTGCTCCTCTTCTTAATACTACATTAAAGTGGGATTTTTAGTGACTTCACATGCAGCATTGCTGCAACAAATAATGATGCCTGCAATATGCTGGGCACTGGGGTGCGGTGGGAAAAAAGGCCTGGTCTCTTCTATTACTTCCAGTTTCTTCCTTTCATTTAAGGGTAGCCTGTGTTGGTGACTGGATTTCATCTAGAACTCTGGACTGTTCTGGCTGTAGGTTCAAGTGCTGGGGCTGGCAGTGGAGAGTTCCATGTGTACAGGCATCTGCGCCGGAGAGAATACCAGCGCCAGGACTACATGGATGCCATGGCTGAGAAGGTCAGTGATCCAGGAGGCTGGCTGAGCCCTCTTTGGACAATGTGCATTTTTAGCCTTTAGAGAAAAGTGTTTGAGGAAGAGTAGATACGCTGATTGGGGCTTGTGTGAGGTCTGCCCTTACAACTGGCATGGAAAGCAGGGTCCAGATGACGCAGTCAGCATCAGCCCAGCAGGATGCTCACTCTAGGAGAGGGACAAGGGTGGGAGTCTTCCTTGTGTATGACAGGGCATGGCAGCATCCCCTCCCCAGCTAGGCCATTTGCTGTGTCAGAAAACAGCAAGCAGGGTCTCCCACTCCCTGAGTTGTTATTTCTCTGTTGCTCTCTTTTTGGCTGAATGCTTAAATGCAGATAGCTGTGTGTTCCGTGTGAATAGTAGTGTGCTTTCAATGTGTCTCCTCCTTTGAGGATTTGGGTTTTCTAACTTTGGGGCTGGTATTTTTCATGATAGATGTCTAATAATAAAGTATTTTAAGAGCTCGAGAATTGCTTAAGAAATTGTGCTTTAAGAGCTGTTAAGCCTTCTATTATTTGGCTGAAAGGGCCAGAAACATCTCTCCTGATATTCTCTAAAAGTGCCCTTGGGGCATTTTACTCCTTTTATTTTTGTAATTGAATTTTGGAGCTATTTAATCCCCACCAAAAATCTTACATGATTTTTGGCTGGAATTGAGTTGAATCTGTAATTTACCTTGAATGAGAATGGATGCTAAAATGTTTACTCATCTCATCTAGAATCTTTGTATCTTTTTTCATTCGTTTAAATCTTTTTGTATCTTTCAATGATTTGTAGAGATTTTGACTCTCCCCACATTTGTTCAAAGGTGTTCTAAGTTTTTTGACTGCAGTGGTGCTGGGTGACCCCTTATATTTTTTAACTGACCATTAGTGAGAATCAGAAGAAAATATACCGACTTTTGTATGGTGCTCCTATATTTGCCCATCTTACTATTAATAAAAATCAAATGTTATTTGGCTAATTCCTTTTGATTTCCCAAATATACATCTGATTTCTCCCAGCACTACATGAGGAATCACTCCTTGTTATTAATCTAGAACGTGCACCAAAAAAGTCTTTTTCCTCAGTATAGTCATGATGCCTTTTATTTCAAAGAGCACATTTGTACATACAAGAGAGATTCAGATACTTCAAAATGATAGTTATTTGTCTGCTTTTTATGAGAGAGGAAGCCACTTAGCCCAGTAGCATTTGCCTTTCCAATAATTTGGTAAAAAAGAAAATCAGACTCTAGAGAATTTCTATCTATATATATAAAGAAACAAAAGGCTTTTAAAAATTAAACATTCATAAAATAGAGTACTACATAGCAATAAAAAGGCACAAACTACTGATACATGCAACAACTGGGATGATTCTTTAAAACAAGCTGAGTGAAAGAAGTCTGGCACAAAAAAGACCATATTGTGTGATTGAAGTTCTAGAACAGGAAAAACCTAGTCGGTGTGAGAAAAAGTCAGAACAGTGGTTGTCTCTAGGGGGTAAGATCAGGGGTTGACTGGGAACAGGCATGAGGGGACTTTCTGGGATGATCAAACTGTACACTCAAGATCTGGGCTTTTGTTCTATGTATTACCTTAAAAGGAAAAAGAAAAGAACCGTCAACAAATATTAAGTTCTATTTAATGATGTGCATGCTTAATTGTTTAAGAATGGAATGTCCTGATGTCTTCAGCTGTCTTTGGAATGCACCAAAAAAATAAGATTGATTGGTGGATAAATAGAGGCATACATAGATAGGCGTGTGATAAAGAAAGTACAGCAAATGATAGTTGTTGAATCAAGGTAGTGGGTATAGGTATCACATAATTTTTTTTAACTTTTCTATGTTTGGCATTCTTAAAATAAGACATTGGAGAAAATATTAAACCAAGAGACAGCCAAGATACAAAAGAAAATATGTAAGAATTTGTTGGAATGGCCAAAGCTGAGTTTGAAAAAATCCTTCTGGTTTTGGAACAGAATGGGGTCATTGCTGTGCTAGTTTTCACTTAATATTTGCTTGTCCTGCAACCTTTTTTGGCCCCTAGATGGTGGTGGTTCTTCTCTAGCTACTGCCATCTTCTGGTGGTGACATTCTTAATCTTATTAGGAAGTTTCAGGTGTCTTGTCACACAGCTGTGGGTTTGCCACTTGTCAGAAATAATGATCTGTATATAGAAATCATCAGAAACACTTGTCTTTTTTTTTTTTTCTTTTCTTTTTTTTCCTACATCCTGCACTCCTGTTTGAGAAACTTACTTTTAAACTACTGTACAGGGGAGGAAATCAAGCAGGTTGTTATCTCAAACACCATAAATTAGCCTGAAGTTTTTATATATTGGTTTAGCATCCAGAGAAAATACAGAAAAATGTTTCACAAACCTGACATTCATACAAATACAAAGAGGCAAGCAACCCTCGTCTTTTTCCAGTGACTGGTAGGCAGTTGTCACCGCCAGCATGGTCTGACTTACTCCTGCCTGAGACCTTGCCTCCGCCAGGTGCGGCAGCCAACTGGAGCTCTCTTGTTTATCTCTGTTTAGTTCACTTGCTGGTAAATTCATCTTCTTTAGCACAGAGCAAGACGTTTATGGCTTAGCTTCTAAACAAACCAAGTGCTTTTAGATTTAAGTTGCATGCTTTATGGTTGTCTTCTATTTAAAGCTGGCTTCCTTCCTGAAGGAATATTTTTTGCCCCCAGAGAGAGGGCTTCTGCTGTTTGGTTTCCATGCCGCTCTAATTGGATCCACACAGCCCTGGCAGTGCAGACCAGCCAAGGTGCTGGAGGCACCACTTCTTTCTTTGCCAGCTCCTCCTTTTATACCCCATTGCCCTTTATGGCTATGACTGGAAGAAATGAGAAATGACACTTTATAGCAGTAGATGTCTTTGTAGTTTATGGGTGTATTTCTGTAGATTATCTTATTTCATTATTTTTCCTTTGGGAGAGAGGAGTTATAATTTCCCCCATTTTATAGATGAGGAAACTGAGGCTTGGAAACAGAACTGCTGAGAAGAAATAATATTAACACAATACATACGTGCGTGTTTAATAGCCGGCGTCGGCAGCAGATGGTGTGTGTTACTTGGAAACTGCAGGGAGGGTTAGGGCTTGAGAATTACATAGTTCTGGCCATTGTTAGTGTCCCAGGCCCTGTCTAAACAGACAAGCAACAGCTTCTGCCTTCAAGAAGTCCTCTGTGTTCCCTCTGACACTTCCTCTTTGATGTTTTGTTGTGCCTGAGCAGTATCTCAGTGAACTGATGGTACTTTGCCATCGGCCATATACTGATTCCCTGCCCTGAGGGGCCCTGGGGACCTGGTACTTCCTGTAGCGCCCCCAATGGTGTGACTCCTAGAGCCTTCATACCTCACCCTAGTGAAACCTCCTAAAGTCCACCCAGACAAGAATGTGTATAAATGATGTGGGTGTCTTGCAGCAAAGATTGGATGCAGAGTTCCAGAAGAGACTGGAAAAGAATAAAATTGCTGCGGAGGAGCAGACTGCAAAGCGGCGGAAAAAGCGGTAAGAGGTCATTGCCTCCCATAACTGAAGTGAGACTTAGGACAGTGGGTGGTTGATGGATGGGCTGGATCCTTGCAGGCCAAAGCTCACCTGTGTAATCTGTAGAGATCGTGGGTGTTAACAGCCTATGGTGACACGGCCCAGTAGAGGAAGGAATGACTTTGCTTCCAGTACCTGAGCAGAGAGCAAGTCCCTCATTGCCCTCTAATTTGTTACAGATCTTCCAAAGCTTATAAGTCAGGACTTTGGTGATCACATTGATTTCTGTGTCTCTTTCACTTCTATATTTTATTTTATTTTATTTTTTTTGAGACAGAGTCTCACTTTGTTGCCCAGGCTAGAGTGAGTGCCGTGGCGTCAGCCTAGCTCACAGCAATCTCAATCTCCTGGGCTCAAGCAATCCTGCTGCCTCAGCCTCCTGAGTAGCTGGAACTACAGACATGCACCACCATGACCAGCTAATTTTTTTGTATATATATTTTTTTAGCTGGTCAATTAATTTCTATTTTTAGTAGAGATGAGGTCTCGCTCAGGCTGGTTTTGAACTCCCAACCTAGAGCAATCCCTACCTTGGCCTCCCAGAGTGTTAGGATTACAGGTGTGAGCCACCACGCCCAGCCTCACTTCTGTATTTTAATCAGGTCTAACAAAGTGCCATACCCACACTTCCCATTTAGCTTGTTCCTTAAATTAGGGTCCTTGACCTCCCTAAGTGACCGCCTGGTTATATAGACTGTGTGTGTGTGTGTACATATGTATGTACAGGTTTTAAGTAAATAAATGGTCCCACAACTTTTAGAGAGCTGAGCAGGATTCTGAAAACAGTTTCTAAATATCTAGGAATGAAAAAGCATCTCCAGTATTTCTGAGATTGCTGTAATCACCTCAGGACTCCCCAGGATTGGATCTTGATTCGTAGTGAAAGCCACTTGAGTGGCAGAATCATGAGAAAGTATTTCTTTTATTTTGTTATTGTAATGTTTGTATTATTATAAAGTTTTTAAAGATACCATAAGTAGGTGTTTATTTTATAAAATATGCAAATTTTTAGGCAGTTAAGAGATCAATGTATTTGTTTTACATTTGTAGCCAGAAGTTGAAAGAGAAGAAATTATTGGCAAAGAAGATGAAACTTGAACAGAAGAAACAAGAAGAAGGTGAGTGGTGCCTACTTTTCTTTGTCATAGCCTTTCTCTCAGTGTTGGTCACAGTAGCTGAACTGTCAAGAAACACTGAGATTTAGGGTTCAGGGCTGGTTGGCTGGCCACTGAAGAAATACCAGCCTATTTGTATTGGTTAGAACTTGTCTAATTGCAAGTGTCAGGAGGCCAAACTGGCTTAAGCAAAAAAGAAAGATACAGGCCGGACACTGTGGCTCATACCTGTTATCCCAGCGACGGAGGTGGGAGGATCGCCCAGGAGTTCGAGGCTGCAGTGGGCTATAATTAGGCCACTGTGCTCCAGCCTGGGTAACAGAGCAAGACCCTGTTTCTAAGAAAAATAAAGAAAGAAAAATATTGGCTCGTGTTAGGTCCAGGACAGACTTTTCTTCAGGCATAGCTGGCAAGGGAACTTGGTGACATTGGTTATTCATGTCTCTCCCTCTGTCCCCTGGCCTCCTGTCGGTAGGCAGGTTTGTGTCTCGTTGTGGTTTTGCGGTACCTCTAGTAGCTCTCCAGGGCTGCATCCTGCCTCATTTTAGTCCAGGAAGAAAGATTTGAGAGGCTGTCCCAGCTTCCTAGCAGAAGTCTTTTTGTGTCTCTTTGCCTGCGATCTAGGTACTTGCCAGGTTAGTAAAGAATGCTTTTTGCTAAAAGAAACAAAGTTCAGCTAACAGTACTTAGACAAAGAGGAGTTAGGTTTTTTACATGATGAGAAATCTGGTGGTAGGTGGCTTCCTGCTGTGGCACAGCAGTATGGCCAGTGCCCTGCACTTCTCTTGGCCTTCACCCTGAGGAGGTGAGGTGGCTGCCACAGCTCCTGGCAGCACAGCTGTGTTCAGAGCAGGAGGAAGCAGAACAAGGTGGCACTTGTCTGGTCTTAGTGGTCAGCTGAAGATTAGCGGTTTCCTTAAATGCCTTGAACCAGTAAGTCTCCCAGGCTTTGCCGAGCGGCTCTGTGTGTGTTGGCGCACACCTTCAGTGCCCTGCAGGCCATTTACCGTTGGCCTCGTCCTTCACTTCCTCCTTGCACAAAGCCTCAGGGGCAACGGGGTGAGAGAGCAGGGCCTTTGTGGATCTTTCTTGGACACATGCACTGCTGTGCATATGCATGTGGCCTTCTAGAGTCCCAGCTTTTCCTCATGAGCTTTTTGGTCAGTTTATTGTTTATTTCAACTGTTATTGCTGCCTCCGAGCAACGATGTTCTACAGTTGTCACTGATTGGTTTTGACAAACACCCTGGGGAAAAAGCCGTTCACACTGAGCAGAGCTCTGAGCCAGGTCAATTGAAGACAAGTCTCCTGGGTACAAGTTTCCAGGGAGCTGCCAGACCGGTCAAATAGGGACATTGCTCTGGGGGTGGAACTTTTGAGGAGCTCCAAACGTGCTCTGCCTCCTCCAGTGGGTGCTGGTTTTTGCAGCTACTGTGGTTGTGAGGCTCTTGGTTTTCGGGGCTACCTCAGAGGTGGGGAGAGGGAAAGGGAAATGAAAATGCCACAGAGCTCACTGTCCTTACTGAGATTCAGGTGTTTTTCTCAATCCAGGGAGCATTTCTAGAGTTCTGAAACAGTTGATTTTTATAATTTTTACCAGTGTTCTTGTTGTTTTGGTAAAGGAGCAAATCTTTGGATGTCCTTACTCTGCTCTTGTGAACGTGTTTCCGTCCTTTAAAAAATTTTTTTTTAGATTTTTTTGGTAGAGAGGATGTCTCGCTATGTTGCCCAGACTGGTCTTGGACTCCTGGCCTCAAGTGATCCTCCCACGTCAGCCTCCCAAAGTGCTGGGATTACAGTTGTGAGCCACCATGCCCAGCAATCCCTTTAAATTTTAACCTACCTATAGCATTTGAAGCTTGCTCCAGCTTATATAACTGGAACCCTCTAATTGGTTTTTCAGTCCAAATACAGGACTTTACATATAGCTCTTTTGCATCTCATCTTGGTCTTACTGGTTCTATCAATTCAGGCTTCCAGAAACCTTTTGAATTCTGATTCTGGAGTCCAGCATGTTACCATATCTTTCCTGTGTTGTCATGGGAAGGTTTGATCAACATACTTCCTTTGTCGTTGGTAAAAATGTTGAGCCAGACTAGGCTGAGGACAGAGCCCTCTAGTAGCTCCTGGAGATCTCCATCTAAGCTGATGCTGACCCACCAAAGTGCTGTGGGCAGAGTGGTTCTCCACCTAATAGTAAGCCAGATTCATCATTTCCTTCATCACACCCACAGGGGTATCAGAGGAGATGGAAGAAGTTATTTGAGGTCGTCAAATAAGTACAGTAGACCTACATTCTAGGCTCAACTCTTACTCTAGCTCACTCAGTGACCTCAAGCTCCTGCCTTCTTCTGTTTGGATTTTTTTTTTTACTTGCAAAATGATAAATTCTTTCTAGATCTAAAATTCTACATTTTGATGACTTTGTCACATACCTTGCAGTCATTAAGATATGTCATATTTGGGGGTTTTCCTAACCAGTGAATCTAAGAACCTTTTCGAAACAAGAAACTGAGCTCATTTCGTTGTGAGTTTGTACTTAATGAGCCTGTATTGGCTCTTTGAAATCTCATATTAACTTTTTAGTAATGGATTCTAGAATTGAAGTGGACAGTGACAATGTATCTGGGGTTTGCCCCCCAATTTTTTTTACTGTGGTATAATATACATAATTTACTACCTTAACCATTTTTTTTTTTTTTTTTTTTTTTGAGACAGAGTCTCACTTTATTTGCCAGGCTAGAGTGAGTGCCGTGGCGTCAGCCTAGCTCACAGCAACCTCAAACTCCTGGGCTCAAGTAATCCTGCTGCCTCAGCCTCCCAAGTAGCTGGGACTACAGGCATGTGCCACCATGCCCGGCTAATTTTTTCTATATATATTAGTTGGCCAATTAATTTCTTTCTGTTTATAGTAGAGATGGGGTATCGCTCTTGCTTAGGCTGGTCTCGAACTCCTGAGCTCAAATGATCCGCCCACCTCGGCCTCCCAGAGAGCTAGGATTACAGGCGTGAGCCACCGCGCCCGGCCACCTTAACCATTTTTTAAGTGTACTGTTCAGTGGCATTAAGTACATCAATAATATTGTGGTACCATCACCACAACTTTTTCATCTCCCAAATTTAAACTTTCTACCCATTAAACAACAACAACTCATCCTCCCTCCCCATGGCCCTTGGCAACTACCATTCTATTTTGTCTCTGTGAATTGGATTACTCTAAGTACCTCATACAAGTGGACTCATACAGTATTTGTTGGCCGGGTGTGGTGGCTCATGCCTGTAATCCTAGCACTCTGGGAGGCCGAGGCGGGTGGATCATTTGAGCTCAGGAGTTCGAGTATTTGTCTTTTTGTGACTGGCTTATTTCACTTCTCACAGTGTCCTCAAGATTTGCTCATGTTGTAGTGTATGTTAGATTTTTCTTCCTTTTAAGGCTTGAATAATATTCCATTATATGTATATACTACATTTTGTTTATCCATTCATTTATCTATGGACACCGGCTTGTTTGTACCTTTTCATTGTTGTGAGTGATGCTGCCGAGAACATGGGTGCACAGATATCTGTTTGAGTCCTTTTGGGTATATACCCCAGTGTGGAACTCCTGCATCATATGGTGGTTCTGTTTTTAAGTTTTGAAGTGCTACCATGCTGTTTTCAGTGACTGAACCATTTTATATCCCCACCAACAGAGCACAAGAGTTCCCATTTCTAGTCTATAGCCCATTTTGAGTTGCTTGTTCTTTTGTTGTTGGGTCTTAGGAGTTCCCTGTATTTTCTGCATGTTAATCCCTTATCAGATGTATATTTGCAAATATTTTGTCCCATTCTGTGGGCTGCCTTTTACTTTTTACTCTGTTGATCCACTGTCTTTTGATGCATAAAATTTGTTAATTTTCGTGAAGTCCAATTTTTCTGTTTTTTCTTTTGTTGCCTGCACCTTTGGTGTCATATCCATGAAAGAACTGGGGTTTATTTCTTTCTTTCTTTTTAAATTTTTTTTTCAGTGCCTATTGAACTAAAGCTGAGGTTTTCTAAATCCCCTTTTCTAACTCCTTGTAGACATTAGATTCGTGTTGTCATGCATGCAGTTTTCAGTTACTGTTCCTTAATTTGTCCAAGGCTATAAAGAATGTTTGTGATCCTATAGCCAGTTTTAGTACTTTCAGATAGACTTCATCCAGAGCCCCTGTTGAAAACAGCCCTGTGTCTTCCTCTGTCCTGAGCTTCATAGTCCTAACAAAAACGTAAAAGTCTGTGCTCATGTCACATCACAAAATTGCACATGGCAGCACAGTTTTCAAACTGAGGGTGTGATCCTTTAATCTCTGGGTCATGAAATCAGTTTAGAGATTGCAGCAATCTTTCTAAAACATGAATAATATAAGACTAGAAAATGTCACTCTGAATAAGTATTGTTTGCGAAATTTTCTTTCAGTTTTTACGTAGACTCTGGGCTGCAGTCAAACAAATTTGGTAGTCATTGTTAAAGTACGTAGGCCCTGCTCTTATACTTAATTGGAAAGTTAGCACCTGAACATATTAAAAAATGATTACCACTACATGGTTGTACATGCTGTGTACCAAATGAGAATAGAATAGAGAGTGTTCTAGGGATAAAAATCTGTCATAAAAATGGTTTGAAGGCTTTTTATTTCACCTTCTCAATTTCCTTCCTATTTTTCATTTTGTGAAAGAGTAAATAAGATTTTCTAGTTGTCCAGCTGAAATGAGTGGAAATTAATGTGGTAATACTGAGTTGTGCCACCAGGTGGCTTTGGTATGCTGTTGGGTTTTTGATGCACTTGGAGGTGGATCACTTAAGCTTTATTTGGCTGTTATACAAAGTAGTAAGGGCTGGCTGGGAGTTCTGTTCTGCTGTTGGAGAGGAAGTATCCCCAGTTCTTTTTTTTTTTTTTTTTTATAATTTTTTTTTTTGAGACAGAGTCTCACTTTATTGCCCAGGCTAGAGTGAGTGCCGTGGCATCAGCCTAGCTCACAGCAACCTCAAACTCCTGGGCTCAAGCGATCCTGCTGCCTCAGCCTCCCAAGTAGCTGGGACTACAGGCATGTGCCACCATGCCCGGCTAATTTTTTATATATATTAGTTGGCCAATTAATTTCTTTCTATTTATAGTAGAGATGGGGTCTCACTCTTGC
>VSMD01127471.1:0-18932 GCA_008750895.1 Mirza zaza
AGGCACTTCTCTGCTTGCGTGGGCGGGAGGTCGGTGAGGGAGAAGCTGTTCTCCTGTAGGAAGGAGCGCACAGCCGTATGGCTGCCGCTAAGCGCGGCCAGCTTAGACTCCAATCCGCGCAGTACCACTCGGATTCTCGGAACTTCACAGTAAATCCACTGAGTCACTTTCTTCCTTTTCCCGGCGCTGCTGCCCCTCGAAGCTTCCCTGTAGTTCCGTGAAGATGATCCTGTAGGAGAACTACCCGCTCGAGTGATTCAGGCCGCCTTCTTCACCTCCCACTCCAAGAGCAAAGAGCGAGGAGGTCATCCCTAGTCCGCCATTTTTGACCGGACTAGGATAGTTTTGAGCAGTATCCATAGGATACTTTTTCTTGAGATACTATTTGTCTATGTGAAAACACTCTGGATTTTCCAGTTTTACAAAGCATTTTTAAAATAGCCAAATTTTAAGATAAGAAATACTTTACTGCAACAGTCGTCATCATCAGTAGTACATGTATACATTTGGAAAATATTTTACATTTTGCAGTGTTAAAGATTTTCCAATTATATCTTGTTTTGACATTTTCTAGTAACATCTGACTTTAGGAAGTACTCCTATAACTATGAAAAAAGATAAGACAAGAAAAAACCTAGTTTTTAACTTTTAAAAGTCTATAAAATGTATAAAACAAAGTCCTGTATCAGACTGAAAAATGTAATGCCTGGTAATCAAACATCAGTCGTAGAATTCTAAACTTATATTAATAAAGATCAATATGCTGGAGAAAGTATTTGATTTACTAAACCACTTAAATAATCATAGTTCATTATGTATTGTTAAATTCTGTCTAAAACATCTGATACAAAGAGTGTAGCGGGTGCCAGATGCACAGCTTGATTAATATCCTAGACACATAAAATGCAATAAAGATTTTTTTTTTATATAGTGATAGTCTGGAATCTAGATCCAGGTTGTTAATTGGTTTCCACCAAAGTACCACCTCTGATTGACTGAGGAGAAGATTGTCACCAAATAATGAGGCATGGGGTGGGGTTCAAAGTGGTGCTCAAGATAGTACTCAAGAATGGGGAAACCCAACAATATCACAGTCAGGATGACTTTCCCACACTACTTGTAAATAAAAATAGTTTTGTTGTGTTTTTAACATTCTAATGTGTCTAAGTAGCCATACCATCAAAACAGCCATGTCACAGTGGCTGTGCCATATAAAAATGATGCATACCCCACGTCTGAGACTGTCTTAGAATGTGGGAAACTCATGTTGAGATGAAATAATTGAAAACTCACATCATATTTTATAGAATCAATTGGTCAGTAAAGTATGGTTTTGAGAATAACATTGCATTTACTCATTCATTCATTCATTCAACAAATATCCATTGAATATTTTCTATGTGTCATTGCTTTAGGTGCTGAGGATTCAATAATAACCAGGCCATGCAAGATTTCTGTCTTCGAGTTTTTTAATTTTTATTTTTACTTCCTTTGACTAATGCAAGAATCTCTTTCACGGGCCTCATTCATTTTCCATGGCAAACAATTTTCTTTTTCATATATTTCTACTCCTAAATGCTTTTTTCTTTGCTGTTTCCTTTACTTTTAGTCAATGCCTAGTATGTGCTCAGGATTTTCCCAGTGAGTAAATCAACCCTCAGTTCTGAGAAAGCTGGGACATCAGTCTATGGGATCCTAACACACATTATTTTGGTAAGCTATTGCTGTGTTACAAACAATCCTAAAATTTAGAGGGTTATTTCAATAATATTCATTGATTTTGTTCTCAAATCAATCTGCAATTATAACAGGGCAGAGAGGTCAGGCTTGTTTCTGTGTGATGTAGAATAAGCTAGAGTGGTTCACGTGAGCTGGTATTTCCAAATATGTTTACTGATATGACTGTCGAGTTGATGCAGGCTGTTTAAGTTCGGTGCTCAGCTGGAGCTGCTACTTGGAAGCTTTAGTTTCTTTCTTTGCACAGGCCTCCATGGATGTGCACAGATTTAGATTCCCAACATTCCAGCTGGGTTCCAATAGTAAGTGTCCTACAAAAGCTAGGAAGAACCTGCAATGCTTTTTATGACCTTGTGTTCACATTTCCAGAGTATCATGTCTGCCAAATTCTATTGGTAAGGCAACTTACCAATTAGAGAAGAATTAGACCTCGCCTAATGATGAGAGAAAGAGAAAATAATTGTTTTTCACCTTTAATTTAATATACATAGCAAATATATTCAATACCTAATTCTTAGCCTGAACTTAGATATCATTTTGAATCTAGAGTTTGTCTTTCTCCTTTTTATATTCTTTTTTTTTTCTTTCTCTTTCTACCTCTGCAATATGTTTAGAAATCTTATATTGATTTATGGCACCCTGAATACTCTTTTTGTTTTTTCTCTAACTTCTTTTTTAGACTAAGATCTTGGCTTCAGAATCATGTCTTCCTTCTTCTCTACATCTGTTGTTGTTGTTTTTGTGGAATCAGGGTTTTACAAGTTTTTTAAAAAATTTTAATTAATATGGGTACTAATAGGTATATATATTAATGGGATGTAGGTGATATTTTGATATAGGCATACAATGTGTAATAATGAAATCAGGGTAATTGGGATAGCTATCGCCTCAAGCATTTATCATTTCTTTGTGTTAGGAACATTTTAATCCTACTCTTTTAATTATTTTAAAAAATCCAATAATTTACCATTGACTATACCACCATGTTGTACTATCAAACATTAGATATTGTTCATTCTAGCTAACTATATTTTTGCACCCATTAACCATACTCATTTTATACCTCTCTCCCTACTATTCTTCCCAGCGTCTAGTAACCATCATTATACTTTCTTATCTCCATGAGATGTCACTGATTCCTTACATTTTATAAAAATTTTATTTGTTTGTTCACTCAGTAGAAGAATAAGGGCTGCTACTTCACCTTGGCCCAAAGCCAAAGTCATTTGATGTAGGCCAAACATGGTGTTCTCACTACTGGATCATCTTCAGCTGTTTTGTTCTTGTAGATTATTTTCTTTTTTTCTGTAACTTACATTTCTGTCTTAAATGAAGAGGATTTTAAACTTGCGCTATTGGCTTAAAATTATAAATGGAATTCAATGACCCATGCAAACTTGGGAGAAGCTATGATAATATCAACAATTTTAGTGAAAATACAAAAAGAGTCAGAGAAATGGGATGGAGAGGAGTATACTCAGTTTGGATCAATGATCATCTGCTTTCCTTAATCAGATTTTTTTTCCCTGAGTATTTATCTATCAAATTATACAAATTTTTTTTTCTTTATTTATAACAGGAGAAGTTAGCTCCTTTTCAATTTCTTGTAATTATTCTCTGTTGTGTGAAGCAGTTGTCACCGTAGGTTTCATATTGTCTCCTCAGGTTCAATGCTAAATTTAGATGCATTAAATCTTGTTTACCCAGTCTATTTCTATTGGTATGAGAAGGAAATATTAGATTTTATGTTAACATTAACATTTGGCTTAAAATGTATAATTATTTCTTTTCAATAAATTATATACAAATTGATGTTGATGCATTTGTTACATAAGATATCAAAGACATCCTGAGAGATGAGTGAGTTTTCTACAATAAAGAAGGACTGATAGCAATACCTTCACCCTTTTGTTTGATTTGTGTTTCTGTATATTGTGGTCTACCTGTGCCCAACTGCCTGGCTTTTAAGTTTATATTATCCAGTTTTTATGAAATAATCATTATAAAATATTGATGACATTTAAAATGATTGCCGTAGAAAAGCAGCAGGTTGAATCCACAGAGTTAACAAAGCTAGTATTTTGCCTTACACTGTTTATGAGCTCAGCCTGTATGCTGTTAATATACATTAAAAAAAAGACAATATTATCTTACAAAAATAAGCCAAAAAATTGCAATTGTCAAGACTTATTACATATAGTTTACAACCACACACACATGGGTCTAAGTGTGTTCCTTTTTGTGGCATTCCAGCTAATAGCAGCTCTAGCATAGCTTCATATTTTGAAGTACTACCTACCTCATCTATATGTAATCATTTTTAGTTTTATAATTTGTGCATATTTTATAATACAATGATGCAGTGGTCAATGAATTTTATTCATACTAATTAATATAATGTTTTATATAAATTAATGTATTTATATAGTGTATATGTAAAAATTTTATATTAAGATAGTTGAAAACTTAAATATTTAAATAATGGACTTTTAGTTCTTTGAAATATTTTTCATGGCTTTTTAAAATCTGCTTCAATTTAACTGATACAATCTTAGGAGTCACTACTTCACAGGGCAAGCCACTGGCTCCAGATAAACTAAAAAATTTTTTTAATTTATTGATATTCTTTCAGCTATTTTATTCAATATTTAATATATTTTCTGCATCACAAAACTTCAGTGATTAGCAAATTATACTTTCTATCCTTACTTTTATACACTTTGATTTGTTAATTTCTATGCTTTTTATAAGTATGTTAATTTCTATAAGTATGTTTTCTAGAGCCCTGTGCCTTATATTGTTGTTAAAGTCCCATGATCTTCTCAACTAGGATGTAAACCCTGAAGTGAGAAAATAATTTTTTTAAAAACAATGTAAAACTGATATATAAAAAGAATCACAGCAGAGAGGAAGGTAAGAGCAGAGAAAAAGTGCTCAAAATTAAAAGGGGGGAGGGAGGTGGAAAATAGTCCTTATAGTTTAATGACACATCTCTAAGTTAGGATCTAAAAATGTGACATCTACTTGAAAATTAGCCTTGTTGGATCTTGCATACATTTAAATCCCATTTCAGAATCAATGAAGGAAAACATTCATCTCATTCAGACTATAGGCCAAAAAACCAATTTTCTATGCTTAGCTATATTAAGATATTCTAGGTAATTTATCATGACATAAGTTGTATAAATAAATAAAATAAATAAAATCTTTCACAGTGTAGTCTTTTTTTCTTTTTTGAAACAACTTCATTGAAGTCAAGTTTACCATAACACAATATGATGCAAATAGCTTCAGACTTTCAGATTTTTCTTGTAGTGTTTTGGTAATTATGATTATCAGGATTCATAAGAACAGAAGTAAATTTCCTTGCATATCAGAGTGCTTCACTTTTTCATTCATTTTAAGTCATCATCTCTTTGGTTCACAGCTTATTCTCTTTAAGAAAAATTATTCTAAAAACTTGAAACAAAGATTTCCAAAGCCCTAAATTTTCAGCGTAGATTATTAATAGCATCATTATTTGATCATGACTAAGAATTTACTGTAGACTACTTCCCTAACTAAGCAGTTTATGTGGACTATCTCCTTTAATCTTTGCCTCTCATTCCAAAAACCTGAACAGTACTGGAGACACAATCTTGTTTGCAGGTAGTTTATTTCAGAGGTTATAGGTACGGAAAAAAAAGATAAAAGAGAAGGGAACGTGCAATGGAGAAGAAAGAAAGGTCAATAGGAGTGGCTATTGAGCTGTTTACTATTGTGGATAATTGAGGTTAAATCCCATTAGAGACATTTTGAGGCTCTCTGTACAGTGCGCCTCAGAATATTCTGTCCAAAAGGATGAGAAATAGAGGATGTTATTGGTTTAAAGCTCCTCTGTCCCTCCAAACTGGGCCTGTGTGCTCATGTTTAGAGACATTTTGCTTTAGAGAAAGATTTACAATGGAAAAGAAGAGATTCCTAATGTTGCCAAAGTGGGATGGCAGTTGCGCCCAGGTAGGGAGCTGTCTGCTATTATTATGCTGAAATCGACTTGGCTAAGAAGGTATTTTAAAAGCTGTAATTTAGAGATGAGAATATTCTGTACTAGAATTAAAAGAAGAGAAATAAATAATGCAGTATGATGCAAGTAGGAATTGGTGAATTCAAGATTCAAAAACCACCTCATTTGGCTTCAAAATCAGAGCCCTTTAGCAATACAGACTCTAAGATAAGGAGGTACTTGTTGGGAAGGACGTTAAACAAATTATAGCAAGTAATAGTTTTCCAAAGAGCTTTAAAGGTGCTTGTATCAGAAAAAGCACAGTGTATAGTATAAATGTGTTTTTATAATATAATCCTTAAGAGCACACACACTGGAACCAGACTGGTGGCTTCATATCCCAGGTCATCTATTTCCTATCTTGGTCTCCATGGGCAATTACTCAGGTCTCTCTCTCTCTCCAGTTGTTATAAAATAAGCTTTACAATAATTCCTAAATTTGTTGTGATAATCAAATGAGCTTACAGTGGTAAAATATTTCAACCTGAATCTGGGGCATAGGAAATATTATAAAGTGCTAGCTGCTTTTAATACTATTACTATTTTAGTTTTTTCCAAATTGTAATGCCACTTTCAACTGAGAAACCAGCAATGTAGAAGGCCCAAAGCCAGATTTTGAGTTTCTCATTGCAGGGGAACATGTCTTGTTAACCTTTTTTTTTCACCATTGGCCAGCAGTTGATTTATGTAACATGTGACACCCCATACATAAAAACAAACAAACAAACAAACCAGCCTTCATCAAATAATATTTCCTAAGGTGTGCTCTTGATAATTGTTGTCAGATAGAGTCCAACTGGTATAGGTATCTATAATTTACCTGGAGGGTTTAGTTGACTTGGAAGTTTAAGAAAACAATAAAAGTTTAAAAAAAACCCACCAAAACAATCATGCAATATTCTGAAATCAGGTTTGTGTAGTATATAATATAATATCACTAACCTGGTAATTTAAGAAAAACTACAGCAAATGACAGATTCAATGAAGTAGGATGCTAATATAACTTTCCTAGAGTCTCATCAATAGTATTATTTTCTATTAATAATATGTTCTTTGGAATTCGTTAAGTTAGGATGGCTGAAACAGTTAACATTCTCATATAATACATAATGTCTTTCTCTGAAAGTCTCCAGGTTATTTCAATTGAGTTTTATGAGTTTTACACTGGAGTTATTCTTTTATAACTTTTCAAATATACTTGCTTTAGGTTTAATTTAAATATTGGGTATTCACAAACTAGTATTAAAGAGAATTCTGTTCCTTACATTGTACACTTTAAACTGCTAAGTTCTTACTTTGCTTTTCTGTCCCAGGAAGATCTTTTGGAGCTGCAGAAGTATGCATCTTTTTTGATCTGTCTATCATGTCCCGAAGAAGTATGCTCTGTGCCAGGGGTCCTCAAACTTTTTAAACAGGGGGCCAGTTCACTGTCCCTCAGACCGTTTGAGGGCTGGAATATAGTTTAAAAAAAACTATGAACAAATTCCTATGCACACAGCACATATTTTATTTTGAAGTAGAAAAACAAACGGGCAAAAACACCCGTATGTAGCCCATGGGCTATAGTTTGAGGACACCTGCTCTGTGCTCTGTCATAGCCTGGTGTGTACTTTCACAAGATAGTATGGAAAATGGACATGTATTTAGTCCATTCTTTTTGTGTGTGGGTGGGAAATGGGACTTTCTGATTGGAATCTGAAAAAAAAAAAAAAAGCAAACCATATTCCCATTTGCCAAGAGTGTGGATGCATACGCTTCCTTGGGGACCTAACTAAATTGCTTTATTGACAAAATATATCAGGATAGCTAATATTTGACTCCTCCATTCCTTTTATAGAGTAGGCTTCATTTACCCTGATCAAGTAATCAAGACATACCTTTTGAATAAATTACTATTAATGCTAAGACATTTATTTTTATATTCAATGTGAACTGACTACTAAAATAGTATAAAATATAATAAAGAACAGTAGAATCCAGTTTAAATTATAATAAAGAATAAGGGAGTACTACTCACCCATAAAAAGGAATGAAATAATGTCATTTGCAGCAACTTGAATGGAACTAGAGATCATTATCCTAAGTGAAATATCTGAGGAATGGAAAAACAAATCCCACATGTTCTCACTTATAAGTGGGAGTTAACTGAGAAGTATAGTTCTAACGTGGGGTAATGGACATTGAATACTAAGAAGTTGGGGAAAAGGCATGTGAGTTGAGGGATAAAAATCTATCAGTTGGGTGCAATGTACACTAGTCTGGTGATGGGTACTCCGAAAGCCCTGACTTCGGCATTATACAATTCATCCATGTAATAAAAAAATGCCTGTACCCCCAAATATAGTGAAATAACAAAAAAGAGTCAATGATAAATATACATAGAACTAAAATATTTAAAATTGATATGTATAAGTAAAGATGTATATATATGTAATTTATTTTCACATCTTTCTCTTTCCTTAATATAGTATTTTGGATATTCTTATACTATCTGGGTTAATATTAATAAAATGAATATAGAATTAAATAGTTGATATCACAAAATTCAATAGCTTAAAACAATATGTATTTATTACTGCACATGAGTTTATGAATTGCCTAGTTTGTTCTCGTCTTGGCTGGGCTCACTCATGCATTTGTGATCCATGTCGTATTGAGTAGTCAGTCCTGCTAATTTTGGAAGGGCTCTGTCGTATGTTTGGGTGTCAAATATCCCTAGGTTAGTGTTTGATTTCCTTAATTTGGCAGCTAGATTCTTCTTCACATCAACCTCCATCATCCAGCAAGCTTTCTTGGACTTGTTCAATTAACAGTGGTCAGATTCCCGCCAGAATTATGCAAGACCTTTGAGGCCTATCCTTGGAATATCACACAAACATTCCACTGGCCAAAGAAAGTGAAGGAACTCAGGAAATTTTACCACAATATGACTCCTTGGCATAAAGAGTATTTTGAATTAAAAGCCCTTAGAGATCAATAGGCCTTGTAAGGGGCTTTCCTTCTTTTTTTATAAGAAAACAGAGCCATCAAAAGAACAATAGATTACCCTTCCCCTCTCTGTTATCTGAATATATTACAGGAAAGAAGATCAAGAATGCAACCAGACCTGTCCCAAATCATTTTAAATATAATACCTGTCTCTCAGGTTAATTTAATTGGCAAGAGAATCATTTAAAAGTCAATCTGTTTTCCCCCATCCATTCACTCTCCCAAGGAGTTATTCATAGTCTCTAGTAACAATTTATTGCCCCTAAACAGACTCACCTATATTTCTCATCTCCCTTTCTGCTATAAAAAGAAGGTATATAATAAATTTCTGTACTTCACTGCGATACCGGTAATCACTTTGTGATTCTCCTTATGCACACAGTAAATAAATTTCTTTCCTTATTAATCGGCTTTATTGTGAGTTGATCTTTTAATGAACCTTCTGGGGCAAAGGGGAAGTTGCTCTCACCTTCCACACAAGGCACAAGATTAGCTCATATTCAAGAAAATTTACTTGCAAGGAAATATACTCTGTTTGCTGATAGAGGAATTTGAAAATTCGGCTTGGATATAAAAAAAGAATAAAATATTAAGGTAGTTTTTATAATCAATTTATTACCATAGTTTTAAAAAAATGTACTAAAATATCCATCTTATAATTTAAGTTTTGTCTTTCTTCTGTGGAGAAAACTAGTAATAAATTATTTTAATTGCTTTGCTTAACCTTATGTCTGATTTTTCATAAGCCTATTGCATAGTCATTTGACATTTTAAAATTGTTCTTGAATTAAATTGAGCTCTATTGCCTATGAAGAGAATACTACTATCTTTTTTTGACTTGTTGTTTTCAAATTGTTGTAAGGGTATCCTGAAAATACATGAAGATCTTGTAAGGAATAAGTGGAAAGAAAAGCTTTATTAAAGACATAACTTTCTAGACAATTGGCTAGGGTGAAAAGTTCTAAATTCAGACATATTTTGAGTGACAAAATACAGTCTGTTCTTACAAAGAATTTATAGATAATTTTTAAAAATACTATTTTGTGTAGCTGCATAGCCTTACCCATTTTTATAGCATTGGGTGCATTTTGGAGGCAGTGTGGTGAAAAATGATTTTGGCAAAATAAACATATCATGTAGAGTTTGTGTGCTTTAGCAATTTTGGAGTTTATCATGTAGGAAATGAAAAGTCACCAACAAGTAAAACTTGTATAGTTTTTGTCTGAGAAAGGAAAAGGAAGAGAATTAACATTCATTCAGCACTTGCTATGTTCCATCTCTGATGCTTCTTGTCAAATTTTCCCTCATGTTTTTCACTATCACCCCAGAACTGATATCATCTCCAATTTTCAGATGAGCATACTGACTCAGAGAGGTTATTGACTTATCCAAGATTATGCTGTTAGCAAAAGTTTCTAAGATTTAAGACAGTCTTTTGGACACATTATTCCATATTCCTCTATTGTGGAGACTTATCTTGCAGTGGTATTGAGTAGCATTTGAATTGAGTTGAAATTGTTGATTGTAAGACAAGTTGGGAGACCCTAAAAAATCTGGATGAAATGTGATGAAGATTTGAGCCAAGAAAGTAACCATGAAAGAAGGAAAAATGAATGTTTTGGCCTAAAAAGTCTAGTGAATATTTTTTAATCTATATTGTATAACCAAGAATGTTGAACCTTCATAAAATTAACTGAAGTGATACTGAGAAATTGATTACAACTTATAAGGAAAAATAATCTAGTAAAAGGCAGTTTAAAAATTGAAGTAATTATGCCAATAAAATGCTGTTTTGATTATTATAGCCTTGTAATATCGTTTGAAGTCTGGTATGGAACAGAACAGAGATCCCAGATATAAAACCATCCACATACAAACAACTGACCTTTGACAAAGCAGTCAACAATATACACTGGGGAAAAGAAGCCCTATTCAATAAATGGTGCTGGGAAAATTGAATAGGCAGATGTGGAAGAATGAAACTGGATCCATATCTCTCACCACTCACAAATATTTAATCAAGATGGATAAAAGACTTAAATATAAGTCATGAAACCATAAAAATTCTAGAAGAAAATGTTGGAAAAAACTCTTATAGATATTGGCCTAGGCAAATAATTTATGAAAAAGACCCCAATAGTAATCATGGCAACAACAAAAATAAATAAATGGGACTTTATTACATTAAATAGCTTCTGCAAAACTCAAGAAATAATCAACATAGCAAACAGACAATCTACAGAATGGAAGAAACTATTTGCAAGCTATACATCAGATAAAGGGCTAATAACCAGAATCAACACAGAACTCAAGAAAATCAGCAAGAAAAAAAAAAAAACTTCCATTAAAATGTGGGCAATAAACATAAACATAAGCTTTTCAAAAGGAGATAGACAAACAGCCAATAAACATATAAAAAATGCTCAGTATCACTAATCATCAGGAAAATGCAAATTATAACCACAATGAGGTATTATCTTACCCCAGTTATAATGGCTTTTATTAAAAAATCCAAAACCAGTAGATGTTGGCATGGATGCAGAGAGAAAGGAATGCTTATACGCTGTTGGTGGGACTGCAGCTTAGTACAACCCCTATTGGAAAACAGTGTGGAGATTCCTCAAAGAACTAAAAGTAGACCTACCATTTGATCCAGCAATCCCACTACTGGGTATTTATCCAAAGTAAAAGAAGCCATTTTATCAAAAAGATATCTGCACTCAAATGTTTATTCCAGCACAATTCACAATTGCAAAGATGTGGAATGAATCCATGTGCCCATTAATTCATGAGTGGATTAACAAATATGGTATATGTATACTCTGTAATACTACTCAGCCATTAAGAAGGATGAATTAAGCCCTTTTGTAACAATTTGGATGGAACTGGAGACCATTCTCCAAAGTGAACTATCTCGAGAATGAAAAGCAAACACCACATGTACTCAGTATTAACTTGGAACTAATGATGAGCACACATGTGCACAGAGGAAGGTCAAACTCAGTGGATATCAAGCAGGGGGAGGAGAAAGGAGGGGATGGGCAAAAACATACCTAAGGGGTACAATGAACACTATCTGGGTGTTGGGCACACTTATAACCCTGATTCAAGCATAATGAAATTGATACATATAACCAAAAATATGTGTACCTCCATAATATTTTGAAATAAGTAATTACAATTATTTTATGAGTGTTCCACAATCATGGGTGAATTATATTTTATTTTCTCTAATTCAATATTTTACCTATGCTGCAAAATGGCTGTTACTGTTTCCATCCTATAGTATATATAAGGCAGAGATATATTTCATTATAATTTTTGAACTGTTTTATAGAACATTGTATGTAAGAGAAAAGACATTATTTGATTTCATTTGTCAGTAAGCTATAAAATATTCAGGCACAACGATATTTCATTTATTTTGATAATGTGAGGATGGTTTTCATAATTATTGCAAATCCTTATTCTGAAATAAAATATTTTCTTCCTTCTACACACGTATTATACAACAAAAATATTTTAAGTGGATACAACAGAACTAGCTGAAAATGATTCAAATCAGACACATGCCGTGATACAAGCTAAATACTTTCATTTTTTAATTTAAAATTGTTTTCTCATAGAATAAGTAATATTTTACCCTTGATGGATTTTCTTTCCTTCATTTGGGGAAAGACCAGATGGGTCTCACAGGTCATTCACAGTTATGAAAGAAACAAAAAAAAATCTCGTCAGAGGTGAGATATCCTTTATTTTTCACTAGAAAACAAATTATTTGCTTGGATGAAAACCTTTGTATAGCAGTGTAATTGCTGATATCTGTGGGGTGTCTTGGAAAATGAGATGCTCTGTCTCAAGGAGTTATAACTTATCCGTGTGCATAAAATCTGAATAAATAAGTGGGTGCAGACCTCAAAGTTTCTTGCAGAGAAGAAATATATGAAACACAACTGAGAAATCAGGACTAAAACCTCAAATGATAACAAGTAAACATGATAAAATTATTTAGCAGTGGGATTAGGTGGGTCTTTTTTTCTATTAAGTAATCTTTAAAGAATTTTTCTATATTTTTATAAAGAATTTTATCCACCCTGATCTGCCAAAATGGCAAATACTATGTATATAAAGCCAAATATTTCATATATTAAAATTTAATCTTTAGCATTTTTTACTTTTATTTATTAATTAGCATCATTATACACAATAATCTAAAAAACAACAAATATTTACAGAGTGTCTACTATGAGTCAAGTATTGATCCTGACACTATCATTAAAGCGATGAACAAAAAAACCAAAATGTGTTTTTTTCTTGGAGTTATATAAATTATAAAATAGAATATAAACAAATATATAATAGGTCAGTTTATGATAAATGCTATGAAGGCGTAGAAGGTTGTTTGAGGAAAAGGTAATATTTGAACAGATAATTTAGAGAAAGGATGGAGCAAGCCATGTAGGCAGGTATCAGAAAGAAGGATGCCTACACTAATGGGAAAGTGCAAAGGCCCTGAGAGCAAAAGCATTTAATGAGATCATGGGCCATCAAGAAATTGAGTAAGCTGTGTTTAGAGTAGAAGATTAGAGAGAATGGTCCTTATATCATTTACTATAGTCATTAAATTTCAAATATCAGATTCAGATGCTCCCTGATACTGTGATTTAATTCTTAACTAATACACATATTGATGTTCATGAATTTTGTTTAATTAAAACAAAATGTAGGCGGGATGTGGTGGCTCACACCTGTAATCCTAGCATGCTGGGAGGCCGAGGCGGGTGAATTGTTTGAGCTCAGGAATTCGAGACTAGCCTGAGCAAGAGCGAGACCCTGTCTCTAGCAAAAAAAAAAAAAAAAAAAAAAAGAAAAGAAAGAAAGAAACTAGCTGGACAACTAAAAGTATATAAAAAAAAGATATATAAAAAAAATTAGCAAGGCATGGTGGCGCATGCCTGTAGTCCCAGCAACTCGGGAGGCTGAGGCTGGAGGATCGCTTGAGCCCAGGAGTTTGAGGTTGCTATGAGCTAGGCTGACGCCACAGCACTCTAGCCCAGGCAACAGAATGAAATGTAAAATTGTAGCAATTTGAGGTAAAACAAAAGCTTAAGGTTTTCCTTACCTCACTTCCTATCCCAGCCGTTTCTCAATATAAGAGCAGGATTGGAGATTGAAATGTCCCATAGAACAAACAATAAGGGGAGTGGAGCATGGCCAGTTCTAGAAACTAAGTTCAAAACACCCCTGCACCTGGGACATCAAGAGTTTTGAACAAAAATTGCTCAAGAGGGACCATATTGAAAAGCAGAGAAAAGTTCAATATAGTTTGTCTTACTCAGAAGGAGCATAATGTCACAGGAAGTGAGTAGAGTAGAACTTAACCATGTAGTTTGAGAGACTAAGGGAAATATAGGTACAGGCTGTGTGACTGATAGAGAACATTGCCCCTGGGTTGTCTTTACCCTTAAAGATAAGTAATATTGAAAAAAGTAACAGAAGGATGACCAGTGGCACATCTGTTCAGAAAACGTGAGCTCAGAGAGTCTTATACAGATGCAGACACATTGTGTTCTGCAGTGGAAGCCAAGTCAACAAACACTCATAAACATTTTCCTGGCATAGAATCTTTTCCAAACAGAGAAATGACAAACACAAAGAAGAAATTTTCCTACTGACAATATGATTGCCCCAGTCCCCAATTGTTGCAGTAGTTATTTAAACTTTTATACTATCAAAGAACCCTCTAGGAAGATCTGAGAGCAAGAATCTAGCCAAATCTAGAAAGAGAGTGAAGAACTCTCAGGAGTATATAGTCATTCTATTTTTGAGAAAATATCAGATTTAAATACACTTCACATTGTTCAGTGAGTAAAAATAAAAGGATTTGGGGAAAATATTAATGAATAGTATTTTTTTTTTAGTTTTTTTAAATTTCAAAAGAAAGCTCACATAGATTGTTTTTGTAATGCTTGAGTCATAGCTATATGTGTATCCATTCACGAAATAGTGTTCATTGTACCTGTGAGGTAGGTTTTCACCTGTCCTCTCCTCCCCCATCTGCCCTGCTTAATTTCCACTGAGTTTTTAAAAACTTAAACATCAATTTACTGGTTTCTTCTCCAAGCACTGTGTTCCCCTCCTAGATTTTCATAAGCTAATGATTAATGGTAGAGACCTTTGACTATTTTGCTAACTGATATTTTTCAGACTCTTTGATACAATACCTGTTTTGCAGATGTTCAAAAAATATATAGAAAATAAGTGAATGAATCTTTTTGACTTTTCTTTTTAGCATTACCACTTGTAATCTTTTTATTCTGCCCAGTACTCAATATAGTTAGTTTATGTCCTAGACCTTGTTGTTTGCTCATTCTTCTTGAGTAATCCCGATAACAAAGCCGATAGTGATGACAGTGATGTCCAGATTCTCTGAGCATCAGAGCCATATTTTCAACTGTCTGCTTGACAGTTCTACCTAACTGCTATTGGCTGAATTCTGTTCACACTTCCCCCTACTCCTAAATTTATGTGGTAAAGTCCTACCCACAGTACTTCGGACTGTGACTGGAGATAAGGTCTTCAAAGAGATAATTAAGGTCAAGCAAGATCATTAAAGTGGCCTCAATACAATGTGGTGTGTGTCCTTATGAGAAGAAGATATTAGGACACAGACACACATAGAGGAAGACCATGTGAAGAAACAGGGAGGAGATGGCCGTCTACAAGTTAAGACTAGAGGCCTCCTGAAGAAGCCAACACTGCCAACACCTTGATATCAGACTTCTAGACTCCAGAATCATAAAAAAATAAATTTCTGTTTTGTAAGCCAACTAGTGTGTGGTACTTTGTTATGAGAGTCCTAGAAAACAGGTACACTGAGGATCACAAACACATCAAATTTAATATATCTAAAATTGAATTTATCATATTTCTCATCAAATCTGATTTTTCTCCTAGATTGCTTATCTCAGCCAATGCTGACCTTATTTGCCTGGTCACTCAAACAAAGAACCATGTCTTCATTCCTACTTATTTTTCTCTCTTGCTATATATATTTCAGCAATAGATTCTCTCTAAACCACAAACCAAGCTCTCCAGTCCATCGACTTCTTTCTATCCTTATTATTATTGGCCTGAATCAGGCCATTATAGTCTTTCAGTTGAATTACTGCTTCCGCTTTCTGAATTGTCTGACTGCCACTGCTTTGTGTCCTCCAACACAATCTCTCCAAAATGTAAATTTGTTCCCTGTGTTACATGTCTACTTTTTCGTGGCTCCCATTGCTTTAAGGATGAACTACAAAGTTATTATCATGGCTTTTTAATTTAGCACTCAAGTATGATTTCTCTCCACTTCACTTTTAGAAAGCTTCGGTACAGAAACCAAACTTTTTTGAACATGAAAAAAGTGCTGTTTTCTCCCTCATCTCCAGACCTCTGCACACATTTTTTTTTCTTTCTGTCTGAGAATCAGTTCTCTTCATTCTTCTGTCCACATTTTTAACCCTTTCCTGAGTTTGGATCTCCCAGGTATTAGTATTGGCATCACTTGATCTGGGAAGCTTCTTACGATCAGAAAACCTGTGTTATGGTGTTATCCTATGTGCACCTAAGCCTTGCTGCAGTTCTATCCAAGCACTCATCAAACTGTATAGTCTTGCTTGTGCTTGTTCCTGGATGTCTCACTAGGCTGTAATATTCCTGAGAGCAGGAATATAATATATTCCTGTTAACTAGTATATACATTGCAAGTGTTCCATAAATATTTTGGATGTGTGAATGAATGATTGAAGACATACAGCACAATGTTAATTGACATTAACCTGTGTAATCTGATTAAAGATTTTATAATATCCTTTCTTATGCTTTTCTGTTTTAACTCAATATTTTCAACTAACATGGATTGTATCTCTTAACCATAATTAACACAAATATAGCATTTCTGCAAGATTTATGTTTTTAAGGTGTATACAAAGATGAAGCAGACTACAGTATTTGCTTTCATACATATGTAAACTAATTATATATTTAAAATATCATTTGCTATTCTTACTTTCACTCTAATTTTAAAATATTTATGACTGTTCTTATTTACAGCTGGAAGGGAGAAGTTCTGCATGTGTGAGGAAAATAGCATATTATTCTTTTAATAATTTAATGTTGGAATGGTACATATAATGAAAACAAAATTTAAATATACTCATTCTTTGAATGCCATCATGGAAATATGCACCATGAATTTACTAGTCTAAAAAATCATATTACCCTATTTTCTTCTCCAAAGCCCCATCTAACAAAGAAACAATCATTGACAAGTTAGCTGTCCTATAATTTTGTTCTTTTCACACTTTTTTAAGTATTATATGATCATAAAATTTACCTTAATTTTGAATCGCCTCGAGGTGTCTATCAACAAATTTAATGTTGCCCAATGCATGCTTGATAACTGAATAAACTGTCAATAAAATATTACTAGCTGACAAGTATATTCTTATTCAAATAACTGAATGAATTTATTTAGCATTATCATCCATATGTTCAGCATAATTTTGCCCTATATAGTGTAATGATTAAGAACACTGACGATAGATATGATCTATCTTAGATTACTCAGCCTCTCTGCAAATCAATTTACTTACCTATAAAATAATGACAATAATAATTTCCTATCTTATTATATTTCTTGTGAGAATTAAATGAGGTGATACACTTAAAACAGTGCATATATAGTACATAAAAAGGATTCAATAAATGTCATTTCAAAGTTATTGGAAACATCTTTTCCATTATTCCCAACAAGAACATATGTGTGTTTTGTTATTTTTTCTTGTAGGGAATAATCTGCATTATGTAATGTCATGGCAGCCTCTTCTTTGCCAAGATTATGGGCGTGTAAAATTTCTTTATTTTGCACTTTCTGTGGTCTTAGGAGAAGTGAATACACATCATCATTGCCTTATGAAGAAATTTGACCAAGTTTTTTAGATCTTTAGTTTTCAATTTAGATTTAGTTTTCTATGATTACTGACTTAAATCGTTTCGTGTAGACAATATTCAAAATCTTCCTAACAGAGTGCTGATTCCAGAGGTAATTAACTCTTTCAGTTCACAAGAGTCCTATTTGGCAAATTAACTCTGTAGTGAGCCAATTAGCATCCTAGACAGCGGACATAATGTATCTTCAAAAATACCTTATTTTATTTCTGGTAAAAACTCATAAAAATAAATTTGCCACCAAATGATGATGTGGGGTTAATATCTTTACACATTTAAAATAACTTACTTTCTCAAAATAAGTGCAATTATCTTAACTCTAGTCAGAACTGAAAGCCCATTGTTACGATTTACCTCAGCATTTCCTGAATGCCAGCAGTGCAGCAGGCAAGGCAGTGACACAGTTCTGCAGTGATACCAGTAATTATGCAAGTTAAACTAGCCTTGTTACATATATGCTAACGCCCAATTTTTAAGCATGGATAACTTCTTTTACTTATTTTGAAATCAAAGTCAAAGAGGACATCATGCACATACAATAAAAAGCTTTAAAAAGTTCAGTTGTTTCCTAGCTATCTATGACAAGCTTCAGAAACTTGAAAAGGAGGACTGCTGACAAAGCAGAGAATATGGGTACACTTCTTTTCAAACAATAACCCACAAATGAAAGAAGAAACTAAAATCCAACCAGAAATAAACCCCTGATTGTTCTCCTGTCAGCCTGTCACCTACGTGAAACAGCTGCTAAAGCAAAGACAGACATAGCAGCTGTTGCTGCTAAAAGTACTAATGCTAAAGCTTTTCACAAAGACTTGCATTTTCATTAATATAAAACTTTGCTGACACAGTTCATCAATCCAGTGTTACTGCCCATCTCAATTAGGATCTCCACAAAGCCTCACCAATGTCACAATTTGGTCCATCTTAGTATTCATAACATTTTGTTAATGTATTGGAAGAATTCAAGGTAACCCCTTCCCATTTTGTATATGCTATTGATGAAGATAATTTACTTTTACTATATCTTTCAAATAAACTATTTTTACTGAGACAAAGCTAAAATTATTTCACTTCCTCCATGTGTTAAATCATAGGTGAAAGTGGGGAAAATATTCTTGTCTGCATTTTCTATTTTTTTCAAAACAGTTAATCCTGCAAGTACTTTTCAAAG
>VSMD01127476.1:0-28984 GCA_008750895.1 Mirza zaza
ATTTTTTCTATATATTTTTAGTTGGCTAATTAACTTCTATTTTTAGTAGAGATGGGGTCTCACTCTTGCTCAGACTGGTTTGGAACTCCTGACCTTGAGTGATCCTCCCGCCTCGGCCTCCCAGAGTGATAGCATTACAGGTGTGAGTCGCCACGCTCAGCCTTTTTTTTTTGAGACAGGATCTCTCTTTGTTGCTTGGGCTGGAGTGCAGTGGCATCATCATAACTCACTGCAACCTCAAACTCCTGAGCTTGAGCCATCCCCCTGCCTCAGCCTCCCAAGTAGCTGGAACTACAGGCCTATACCACCACATCTGGCTAATTTTTCTATTTTTTGTAGAGACGGGGTCTTGCTGCTTTTTCAGGCTGGTCTCAAACTCCTGGCCTCAAGCAATCCTCCCACCTCTGCCTCCCATAGTGCTAGGATTACAGGCATGAGCTAATTTGGCCTCATAGATTATTTCTTATCTAGCTTGACAATCTCTGCCTTTTAACTGGTGAATTTAGCCCATTTACATTTACTGTATGTTTTTACCTTGTGCTATTTTTCCTGTTTTTTTCTTCTAAGTTTCTGTTTTCTCCTTTCCTACCTTTATGTTTTCAATTGATAGAGTTTCCCCCCTTAAAAGATCTCCATCTCTTCCCTCAGGAAATTCATATATTTGGAAGTTATATCCTACATTTCTATTATTTTTAATGGTTATCTACGAAATTTTATGATGAATACTTAATAAATTCTAAAGTTCATCAACATCTTAACCCTTTCCAAATAATCTAAAGCCCTGAATTTCAAATAGCTCTTCCTGACGCTACTCCCCATGCTGATGTTTTCTCATGTTCTAGCTCTCTTCTTTCTAAACCCGCAAATGGGATGTTATCCTGACTATTTTAATCTAGCAACAATTGCTTAGATTTACCTGCATGTTTGTTAATTTATATGCTCACTATTCTTTCTTGCACCTCAGACCTTCCTTCTAGGATCATTTCCATTTTCCCTAAAATGTGCCCTGTAGAAGTTCCTTTGAATGAGTGTGATAAACTCTTTACATTTTTGTTTTTTTGAAAATGCTACATTTTACCTTTGTTCTTGGAAGACTGTTTTCCTTGCTACACTATGCACATTGATAGTTATGTTCTCTCAACATTTTGGAAACATTATCTCACCATCTCCTGGATTCCAGTGTGGTTGAGAAGTCAGGACAGTAAGACAACTACAGATGTGCACCACTGTGCCCAGCTTTCTGCTCACTGTATTTTTTTATGATGTCCCTTGAGTCATATCTGCTCACTATTTTTATTCCATCTTTTATATTTCTAACCATTCGAAGCTTGGTTATTTTATATTCTGTATCTGACATTTAATATCTGTAGTCCTTGGTGGCGATGGTATGAGAGTTATGTCTAAATTTCTTGTGTGTTATTTCAGCTGACTGTCACGCATAGTGGCTTGTTCCCCTGTGTGTGTGTGTGTGTGTGTGTGTGTGTGTGTGTGTGTGTGTTTTATAAATGTATATGTTGTTGAATGTAACTGGAAATTCAGAGAGCCTAAACTGGGATTACTCTCCCCCAAAGAGGATTCACACTTGCTTCTGTCAGGACATTACTGACCTGGGACGCCCTTAGTGCCCTTCAGAGACCCCAGCCTAACGCGGGGTGGCAGGTTTCTTTTCTCCTTGTGTGCAGCAGTGCAGTGGCCACAGCAGAGAGGTGACATTGACATCTGCCTTCAAGGTAACTCTTTTCTCTTGTGTTCACTTCTCTCAGCTCTGGCTTCACCTGGTTGTCCTTCCCCCCCAGACCCACATTCCACTCCCCTCTGCCCTGCTCTGTGCCCTGGCCTCACCTTGGTTCCCCCGCCCCAGGGTGACTGTCCCCCCACACACACCTTGCTGTTCCCCTCACTGGGCCTGTGCTCAGGCTGCTTCCTCCACCTGGAACTCCCTTTCCGCCGTCTTCCCCTCCACCTCTGCCCTCACCTGATCCGTGCTGGGCCAGACGCCTCCTCTGGGCTCCTTGGCCCCTGCACACACCGTGCTGCCTGTATGTGTCGAGTGGCCTGTCACCTCATAACCATGAGCCTCTGGTGAGGCCGAGTCCCCCAAAAGCAGCGCAGAGCCCGCTCAGGGGACCACTCCGTGAAGGTTTGTTGCATGAGCACGGCTGAGGATACAACCTGTGCTGCTGTTGGCGGCGAGCCTGGCCCTGTGGCCACAGCCTGACTCTCGGCAGGCTTGAGTGTCTGCCACGCTGAGGGAGCCCGGGGCCAGTAGCCGGTGCCCAGGGATGAGCAGTGATGGCCCCGTGGTGTGTGGCCTGGCTCAGGACAACACTGTGTCCCCCTTGGACCTCCTGTGCTCCATCGGTGGCCGCCCCTGGGAATGTAGCCACCAGATGTGTCCAAGCAGGAGGCAGTTCCATACTGCAGTTACACTCTCTTCCCTCTGGGCTCCAGGGCCAAAGGGGGTGCCCAGAGCTCTTCAGCCTCTGCCCCAACAGCAAAAGGCCCCACCCTGAGCTGAGACTGACCTCAGGTCTCTGGGGATGGAGGGGGTGCTGTCAGCCTCCAGGGATCCCTCCCCAGGCGTCCTCTCCTTCCCCTGACCCTGTCCCTGTAGCCCTCCCTCACACCCCCCACTTCTCTCTGGTCCTTTCAGTGTCTGTTTATTGCTACTTAATCCTCCCCTCCGCCTTCCCTCTTACTCTCCAGGCCTGGCCAGGGCCACACCCAGCCTCCTGGGATGCGCGGCCCTGCCAGGCCGGAGAGTGCTGTGCTCTCGGTCCAGCTGAGCCCAGCTGGACTCTCCCCTCAGAGCAAGCGTCCTAGGAAAAACAGAGGACAGACAGTGGAAAGAGCAGAGGACTCCAGGGGGCGAGGCCAAAGGGGCCTCCATGGGCCGTCCCTGGGCCGAGTGTGAGCCTGCCCCTCCTCTCCACCACAGCCTTCCTGCCCCTTCTGGAGGCTGTCTCATGGGGGGTGGGCAGATGCCACCTCTGACCCCCTGGGGCCCAGCAGGGGAGGTGAGAGGAGGAGGTCAGGACGCATGGCTGGAATCACCTGAAGGCACTGACAAATCTCAGTAAACATGGTCCTCGGAGAGGCCAGCAGGCAAGCCCAGGACAGAGGGCGCTGTGTCCCCCAGCCCAGCCGGGCCCAGTCTGAGTGTCCCTCACCCCAGACCTTCACAGCTTTCAACCTCCTGCCACCCCAGACAGCCACTGCTGAGCCTGCAGGGTCCCCCCAGGACCCTGGGAGAGGACACTCTGACCAGCCACCAAGAGTGTCCAAGTCATACGCTGTCCAGGAGGCAGAAACAGGGCAACGGTGTCCAGGCCCTGCACAACACGTGGGTACCCAGCGCCCTGCCCACCTGACGCAGGAGGACCAATCCCAGTCGGGGTCCAGGATTTGTCTTCTGCATACCCAGCTGATTGGCTCTGGGGCAGCCACCTGACCGAGGAGGACCAATCAGAGCCCAGATCCAAGATTTTGTAACCAGGAGCTAAGGAAGAGAATTTTGTCTTCTGCAATGGTGGAAGATGTCACAGGTGAAACTGGGAAGCCTTTGGCAGTGCTGTTCCCTACCGGGTGGAAGACGCCGGTCTCCAGTGAGAGGTAGTGACTCCGCTTAAAAGAAGAAACTGAGAACTGGACAGAGAGTAGGGGACAGTGGAGCCCCAGGTTTGGGGTGATCCTGCTCCGAGATTTGGTTTAGAATCTTCCACAGATTCCACAAGCCAATGAATCCACTTTGTGTCTGAGTGAATGTGAATTCGATTTCTGACATTTGCCACTAAAGGAACCCTGATTAATTCAGTGCTACTGAATTCAGGGTACACCTTAAAACAAAATAAAAAAACAACAAAAACCTCCCTGGCCCATGCCTTGCCTCCCTTTTGCACACAAACTTCCAAGAGAGTGGGTCTGCACTTGCTGTCGTCCCGTCCTCGCTCTGGCCTCTCTGCTGCCCACTGAAACTGCCCCCCTCCCAAGGCTTGAGACACATTCAGCTGTCACCTTCCTAGACCCTTGTAGGGTCTGATGCTGCCGGATCCTCTCCTACCCACAAGGCTCTGTCCCGACCATCACCTCTCCTCTCCTCACCCCCTCCCAGGGAATCACGTCCACCCAGACTTTTGGCCCCTGCCTGGACGTCCCTCGGAGTCACACTGCAGGCACAACATGTCAGGACCAAGTCCACCATCTTTCCCTGCATGGCTGCTCCCGTCTTTGTGCCTCTGTGCAAGCTGTTCCCCTGCGGCTGTGGCCTCCCCACCTGCCCCAGCGTAGACCAATCGCCTTTCCTGCTTCAAGACTCGCCGGCATCAGCCAACCCCGGCAACGCCTCTCGTCCAAGCTGGAGGGCCCAGGGAGGGGGAGGACACTGCTGGGAACCAGGTGGGCCTGAGTTGGTCACGTCACCCGCCAATGTCAGTCTCCTCGTCTGCAGAGCAGGGACAGTAACCTCCGACCCACCTGCATCACAGGGCTGCCCTGAAGCTCAAATGAAGACGAGACCCTCGCTGTTTCACACGAGGAGCCTGATGGCTCATGACTGTAATCCCAGCACCCAGGGAGGCCGAGGCGGGAGGATCGCTCAAGGTCAGGAGTTGGAAACCAGCCTGAGCAAGAGCGAGACCCCATCTCTACTAAAAATAGAAAGAAATTAATTGGCCAACTAAAAAATATATATATAGAAAAAATTAGCCGGGCATGGTGGTGCATGCCTGTAGTCCCAGCTACTCGGGAGGCTGAGGCAGGAGGATGGCTTGAGCCCAGGAGTTTGAGGTTGCTGTGAGCCAGGCTGACGCCACAGCACTCAATCTAGCCCGGACAACAGAGTGAGACTCTGATTAAAAAAAAAAAAGAATGTAAGTGTTATAAACTGTGACAAGTGCGGCATGGGGAAGAGGGGACCCCATGTTGGGTGAGGAAGGGATCAGGCCCAGCCAGACCAGGGACCCTGGCCGTTCCTCATCCCCCTCTCCACTGATGGAGGGTTTTCCGTTACAAAGAGAGTCCGGGAGGCAGAATTCTTGTCTCTCAGCCTTCAGACTTTAATCACCTCCCACGACAGGTTGAGCAGAAAAATCAAAGATGACAATCATGAGGCAGGACATGTGAGATGGGAATGACATGATCAAGAAGCCGATCTGGTCTGGGCGCGGTGGCTCACGCCTGTAATCCTAGCACTCTGGGAGGCCGAGGAGGGCAGATCGCTCGAGGTCAGGAGTTCAAAACCAGCCTGAGCAAGAGCAAGACCCCGTCTCTACTATAAATAGAAAGAAATTAATTGGCCAACTAATACATATAGAAAAAATTAGCCGGGCATGGTGGCGCATGCCTGTAGTCCCAGGTACTCGGGAGGCTGAGGCAGGAGGATCGCTTGAGCCCAGGAGTTTGAGGTTGCTGTGAGCTAGGCTGACACCACGGCACTCACTCCAGCCTGGACAACAAAGCGAGACTCTGTCTCAAAAAAAAAAAAAAAAAAGAAGCTGATCTGACTGAGCGGTCTGAGTTCTGCATCCTGTGCTCTGAAAACGGAACACACCTTCCTTTCAGGCACGAGTGGCACATTCATAAGCATCTTCCACACATACTGGCCGGTGACAAAGGGAGACTCCACAATGCCCCTGAGGGGAAGTGGGACAGATGGCATGTTCTAGCACAATGCAATAAGTCACAGGTTGCTCAGGCTTCCATAGCAAAGTACCACGAACTGAGGCTGAAACAACAGAAATTTACTTCTGTAAGGTTTTGGCTGCTGAGAGTTGCCCAGATCGAGGTGGCGGCAGGGCTGGTTTCTCCTGAGTCCTCGCTCCTTGGCTTGTAGATGCCACCTTCTCCCTGCGTCCTCGCATGGTCGTCCCTCTCTACTGTGTCTGTGTCCTCATCGCCTCTTCTTACAGTGACGTCAGTCATACTGGACCAGTGTGCATGCAAATGCCTTTATTTGCCTTCACTACCTCTTCAATCTCCAGTCGCCCAATCTCCAAATGCTGTCACATGCCGAGCGAGGTCCTGGGAGTTCGGACTTTTGGGGAGGGACACAATGCCCATAAGAGACGGTAAAACTAACAAACTCCCAACAAGTCCTATTGCCCAGAAAATTTAAAACTCTTTTAAACAATACTTCGGGGGAAAAGGAAATCGAAATCCAAGTCACAACATGTCAGAGCCTCCAGGACAAGAGATAAAGCAGCGAGCTTTTTTTCTTTTTTAAAGAGAAGAAAAAAAATTATTAACTTGCCGGCAAATGAGGAGGATGGAGACTCCTGTCTGAAAAATGTCATCGTCCTACTAAAAAGCAGAAATACGGAGCTTTTAAAGGGTGCCATGTAGCTTCAGACAACTTCTGTTCAGTTGTAAAGCGGTGTTCTTTACACATTAAAGGACCAGCCTTTTATATTTGGGCAAATAGAAGAATAAAAATAAACCAAAGCAAAACAAAAAACCCAGCCAAGTGCTTTGGTGGGCACCTGAGTTCCCAGCTACTTGGGAGGCTTAGGTGGGAGGATTGCTTGAGTCCAGGAGTTGGAGGCCAACCTGGAGCAAGACTCCATCTCTAAAAAAAAAAATCATAGCACAGAAATGTTAAGTAACATGCCTAAGATCACACAGCAGGTAAATAGCAGAGCTAGGTTCTGGACCAGTTTGTCTTAATATGTGCAAATATTTTCATTGCAGCACTGTTTGCAATGGCCACACACACACCCCAAAAGGGAAATAAGATGTCCAACAATAGAGGACCATTTAAATAAGCATAAAATAGCCATGCCGTGAGATACTGTGCAGAGACACATAGGAGCTGTCCTGCCCAGCTCCATAGAACTAAGATCGTGAATTAGCTTTTCTTTTACACACCTTAAAAGACATCAGCTATGCCGCATGATTGGGAAAATTAATAAAATACCTCTCCAGATCATTTTCTTTTTTTTTTTTCTTTCTACCTCTCCCTTCTCCCAGATCATTTTCTAGAGTACTTAATTCTCTCGGCCAACCTGGTTGGGAGCAGCTGTCTGTTTGTTCTGCTGTGGATCAACCTCCAAGGTATATTGTTAACGGAAAAAGGCAAAGTGCAGACCAGTGAATCTAAAATGCCACTGGGAGGCCGGGCACGGTGGCTCAAGCCTGTAATCCTAGCTCTCTGGGAGGCCGAGGTGGGCGGATCGTTTGAGCTCAGGAGTTCGAGACCAGCCTGAGCAAGAGTGAGACCCCATCTCTACTATAAATAGAAATTAATTGGCCAACTAAAATATATATAGAAAAAATTAGCCGGGCATGGTGGCGCATGCCTGTAGTCCCAGCTACTTGGGAGGCTGAGGCAGCAGGATTGCTTGAGCCCAGGAGTTTGAGGTTGCTGTGAGCTAGGCTGACGCCACGGCACTCACTCTAGCCTGGGCAATAAAGTGAAACTCTGTCTCAAAAAAAAATAAAATAATAAAATAAATAAAATAAAATGCCACTGGGAGTGTGTGTGTGTGTGTGTGTGTGTGTGGGTGTGTGTGCGTGTGTGTCTCATATGCAAAGAATATCCGAGAAGGACACAAAGAATCTGCTACCAGTGGCTGCCTCCAGACAAGGGAATTTAGTACCTGGGAGCCTGGGTGGGAAAGAGACGAACTTTTTCCCGCCACACTTGTAGAATGTTGTACCATGTGCGAGTATTACCCCAGAAAATCCTTAAATACGCTTCCTGACTTGAGTGAGAGGGAGAGAGAGAACCCGTGTCTCTTCCTCTTTGTATGAAGACACCAGTTCTACCGAATCAAGGCCCCACCCTTACGGCCTCATTTAACCTGATGACCGCCAAGGATCTTACCTCCACTCACCATCACACTGGGGTTAGGCCTCCAACGTGGGAATTTTGGGTGGACACAGTTCATCCGTAACCCCCGCTATACTGAGTTGGGTGAGCGCTTCTAATACTGAGTGGGTGCTGGATTTTGTCAAACGCTTTTTCTGCATCGATTGATGTGTTCATGAGATTTTTCCTCTTTAGCCTGGTGGTGTGTGGTGGATTACATTAATTGATTTTTAAATGTCGAGCCTTGGGCGATGTGGTGTATATAGTAAAAAAATGAAATAAAAAAGTATCCAGCCAGCCTTGCATACTTGGAACTCCGTATGTAGTCCTTTTTATGCTTCAGCTTCCTTGCATTGTGTCTGGTGAGGGTTTGTGCAACTGTGTTTATGAGAGATATTGTCAATATTGACAAATATTGAGAATCTGTCACTTCTGTTTCTTGTAATGTCTTCATCTGGCTTGGGTATTAGGGTGATGCTGGCCTCACAGAATGAGCTAGGAAGTGTTCCCTCTGCTTCTGTTTTCCGGACGAGACTGTAGAGAATTGGTGTCCTTTCCTCCTTAATTGTTTGGTAGAATTCACCAAAGAAACCATCTGGGCCTGGGGCTTTCTGAGGAGAAATGTTCTATCATCTTTTGATTAGAGCTCCACGTGGTGGTTTCTGTGGGCCAGAGTCCCCGGCCGTGACCTTCAGAGGAGTTTCTCAGCCCCTTTTCCTCCACTTCCTGCGACAGGAAGGCGGGGGGCTGGAGGGGGTGACCGCCTTTCCTCAGCTCGGTGGGGCTTTGGGAAAGGAGTTTCCCTTCAGGGCTGCGCTTTCTCTGTTACAGAGAACAGAACAGAATGCTCCTCAGGGGTTTCAAAATGGCCAGGTTTCCTCTTCCCCTGCTCAGGGAAGGAGAACTTGGTATGTTTCCTGGAGGTAAAACTCATGAAAGTGTGGGGACCCGTTAACATTGGGGTCCCCTCACCCTGAGCTTGCAACCTTCCAGCCCATCTACACTGCGCCCGCAGCCCCTGTGGCTGCAGTTAATGCTTGCTCTGGGCAGCTTCCCCCGGTCTCTCGCCTCTTTCGGGCCACTGGTTTGTCCGGCCCTCAACTTTCTGATGGATCTAGAAGAGTTGGTTTTTCAGTTTGTTCAGCTTTTTTCTTATCGTGAGAATGGGAGTAATGATGTCCAAACTCCTTACATACAAAACCAGAGACCAGAACTTTCTATATTTTTTTAAGAGAGACAGAAAACCCACACCGCCTGACAACTCCCCTGCTGGCCCTCGGGGTTAGTCCCAGTGTCTGTGACTGTAAGCCCAGGTGCGCCTCTAGCCCAGATTTGTTCTCAGAGCTCCGGCTCCAACGTCCATCTGCCTCTGACCCCCCCCCCCCCCCCCCCCCCCCCCCCCCCCCCCCCGCACCCCCCCCTCCCGTCCAGATGTCCCACAGGTGCCTCAAACATCTCAAGGCAGCCACTGGGACACATCTTCTCCGTCCCCAGGCAATCTGCAACCCACGCTTCCTATCCCCCAGGTGCTCAAGCCAGAAATCCCTGCTTCCTTCTAGATGCTCGCCTCTCCCTGCTCATCCCTGCCATCAGCCACCAGGCTTGTGGACATCCTCGTGCCACTGCCTTGGAGGAGCCCCTGGGCATGTCCTGTTGGAGTTGTCACGATGGCCTCCTCATCTGCCCTGCTCGGCCATCCTCTAATTCTCCCCACCGCTGCCAGGAAGATCTTCTCTAAAAACATTTGTTTGTGTCTTTTCCTGCATGTAAACCCGCCTGCCCCCAGGTGCGAGCAGGATAAACTCTGAACTGTTTCTCCCGGCTCGTAGCATAAGCCTGGGCTACCTTTATACCTGCTCTTCCCTCAAACTAGGATCCCACCCACCTCCCAGCCTGACCCTTCACCGTTCCCAGCGTCCTTCTTCTCTGAAACTTCCTTTCTAGACTAGACCATGTGCACTTGCTCACCCCTGTGTGAGACTTTGGCGGGCATGGATTATTCCAGGTGAAGGCAACACTTGCCCTCCTGTCCACGACCCACCTGTGCTTCCAGGGCGGCTCAGGTGTACTCTCCTCCAGAGGCCTTCCCTGCTCGCTCTCCCAGAGGTGGGTTCAATGCAGTGGTGCAGGTAAATGCTTAACCACTTGCTCTCCAGGAAAGAAGCCCTGGTTTGTGGCATCTGCCAATTTCCAGGGTGTAAATACTCCCAACTCCCACCATGGCCAGTTTCAGACTACCAATCTGATGTCACAGGGCATGAGTCGGGGAGAGGTGCACACCCTCAGCTTTCTCCAGCAGGCAACAGGCGGACCGGCCTCCTCTGGGCTCGCCTCACACCCTGCATTCACACGATCAAATCATTAATCACAAGGAATGTGAACGAAATGAAAACCACCAACCTACTGGCCTCTGATGGCCCAAGAGAAGGACAGATTGAAGGCTCAGTGCCAATGCCCACGCCCTGCCCTCCTGGCTGTGTGACCCAGCCTTTCCGAGCCTCAGATTTGTCATCTATAAGAAGTCAAAAATAATATGCTCTCCCTAAGTTCACATGCAAATTAAATGGATATGACAACTGTGAAGCCCTGTTCAGAAGTTAGAGGTCACTCCAAGGAGTGGGGAAGAACATTCTAGGGCTGATGACCTGGTGAGGAGAGGAGAGGGGCAGGAGGGAATGGGCGTGTCCCTTGGTTGGAGTGAGCCTGCGAATCCGGGCTGGGAGCCCCTGAGTGGGGGCCACAGAAGGTGAGGAAGGGTGGGCTTTGACCTCATGCCCAGCGCTGGGAGCCTTGGGAAGTTCAGAAAGAAACACTGGGACAGATAGTCCCAGAAGCAGGAGACCAGGAAGGAGTGCTGGGTGTTGGGGACAGGTCTGGCCAGTAAAAACCTTTCAGGGCATGGGTCTGGAAGCACACAGAGGAGGGTGTTGGAGGAGGCAGGGGCGTTTGTTTTCTTCCCCAGAGACAGAGACGGCCTTGGCCATCTTAGTTATGAAGCTCAGAGGCAAGAGGCTCGCCGTGCACCATGAGAAATTCCCTGACCCAGCCAGCAGTGGGGCCGAGCCCCACCTGGGTGAGGAGGCTGATGAAAGAGACCAGAGTCTATTGCTTTTGCCCGGGAGAAAGATGAAACTTCCATCGGATCAAGGCCCCAGCTTCCTGGGTGCTCCGTGGCCCCTTGCTCATCCGGATTGGCAAGAGCCAAAACCCCCATGTAATCTTGGGCCTTGAGCTCAAAGGGTGGGCGTGGGACCAGCAGCAGCCGCCCCTGGAAGCCTCCTGGAAATGCAGAATCCCAGGCTGCAGCCCCACATGCAGTGTGGGAACCTGCGAGTTCACCGGCTCCCCGGGGACTGGGGCGCACGGTGACGTTTGAGAAGGGCTGGCGTCGGCTCTGGGGGCGGGAGGGGGGCCCTTTCCCATCTTGGACCCCAAACGCTGAGAGTCCTCTGAAAGGACGGAGGGACAGATTGGTGGAGTGATGGCTGCCGTAGGGGCTGGGTCTGAGGCGAGGCTGGCGGCTGATGGGTAGGTAGGGCTGGGGAAAGGGCTGACGCGGACGCTTTGAGAGGTCAAGCAGAGGACGGCTGCTCTGGGCTCCTGCAGCTCCTTTGTGGGCTGGGCTAGGGCTCAGCTTTGGAAGGAGGCCGCGGCAGGACGGGTCCAGGCCACATGTGCAGGAGACCAGCGGGCAACATGCAAGGCAAGGGGACAGGGGACTTCAGCACAGGAGGGAGGGGTAGAGAGGGGTCCTCCAAGGGGACCTGTCAGAGGGGCAGGAGGCCAAGGGCACAAAGCTCATGATCAACTGTCCAATGCACTAGGCGGTCAGAGAGGAGCCTATAAACCGCCACTGCCTTTGCTGACAGAGCTGTTGCTATCAGGAGCTCTCGGGCCTGTGGGGGACAGTCACAGCTGTGCGGACTCCGCTTAAGGTTCCATATGTTAAGGTCTTTTATCTCAAAAGCAAGACTTTTTTTTTTCTTTTGAGACAGAATCGCATTCTGTCGCCCTGGCTAGAGTGAAGTAGCATCATCATAGCTCACTGTAACCTCCAACTCCTGGGCTCAAGCGATCCTCCTGCCTCAGCCTCCCGAGTAGCTGGGATGACAGGTGTATGCCATAACACCTGGTTAATTTTTCTATTTTGGGGACCACCCTAATTTTGTTTTTATACCACAAGGGATCCTGGTTTCTTTTTTTTCTTTTTTGAGACAGAGTCTCACTTTATTGCCCAGGCTAGAGTGAGTGCCGTGGCATCAGCCTAGCTCACAGCAACCTCAAACTCCTGGGCTCAAGCAATCCTGCTGCCTCAGCCTCCCAAGTAGCTGGGACTACAGGCATGCGCCACCATGCCCGGCTAATTTTTTCTATATATATTAGTTGGCCAATTAATTTCTTTCTATTTATATGAGAGATGGGGTCTCGCTCTTGCTCAGGCTGGTCTCGAACTCCTGAGCTCAAACGATCGGCCTCCCAGAGAGCTAGGATTACAGGCTTGAGCCACCGCGCCTGGCCGGGATCCTGGTTTCTTTTCATGGAAAAGGGTCCTAGAGCCGGATGTCCGGGCACGGAGGTGCCTGTGAGACTTGGGAGTGGACAAGAAACTGTTGTGGCTTCGGGGCCACTCCTGTCAAAAACAAAGGCATGGAGTCTCTCTGAATCTATTCTGGTTCTGGGGGCTGCCTGATAAAAAATAAAATTAAATTAAAAAGGCAGAAATACCTCTATATTTTTAAGGTCCTAAGTTTACATTGAAGTCCTGAAGGTACTGAGGTCTGTGGTTTTATTAACAAGCATTGGTGATGTCGTTATTGTTAATCCTACATTGGCAGGCTTTAGCCACAAGCAGGTCAGGCGACTTGGCAGGAGACAGCGGTAGGAGCCTCCATCCTCAGTAGGGGTCTGGAAGCAGAGAAGAAAGGGACACTGAGGCGAGAAGGGAGGGTCGGGGAGGGCTTGGAAAGCATCTGGAGGGGATTCTTTTGAGAAATCTGGCTGAAGGAAAGATAAAGTGGAGGTCACAGGATGGAGAGAGGGGTTCTTATTTTGCTTTTTGTTTCCTTGTTTTTTCTTGGGTTGGGAGAGGCTCAAGCTTGCTATGCGTGGAGCTGAGAGTGCCAGTAGCAATGAGGGTGTATCAACCAGAACTTTTTGTTGATTTTTGTTTTTGTTTTTTTTGGAGACAGGGTTTCACTCTGTCTGTCCTGGGTAGACTGCAGTGGAGTCAGCCTCGCTCACGGCAACCTCAAACTCCTAGGCTCCAGAGACCCTCTTGCCTCAGCCTCCCAAGTAGCTGGGACTTGGCATGTGCCACCATGCCTGGCTAATTTTTTCTATTTTTTGTAGGGATGGGGTCTCACTCTTGCTCAGCCTGGTCTGGAACTCCTGAGCTTAAGGGATCCTCCCGCCTCGGCCTCCCAGAGTGCTAGGGTCACAGGTGTGAGCCACTGTGCCTGGCCTAGCATCCTTTATTGTAGGTGGACCGGGCATGTCCAAGGGCTGTGTATTTGACATTCACAACCAGGTTGGGCGAGGATGACACCACTGCACTCCAGCACTGCACACTGTCTCTAAAAATAAAGAAAGAAAACCCGCCCCGAGGCATGCCTCCCCTTCCTCTCAAAGGCTCAGTGAGCTCATCCTCTGAAGAGGGAGCCCCTGGGCGGGGGAAGGAGGAATGGGGGAGGCAGGAGGAGGTGCTCTGGGTGACAGGAGAATCCAGGGCAACACAGGCCAGGCTGTGCTTCCTATGGTAAACTGAGGCCAGAGCAGGGCTGGCAGGTGGGCTCTTGCATCCATCCCCACCCTCTCCCTCCATGCCCCCCTCCAGCGCTCCCCCTGCAGCCAGGCCAGGTCAGCCGGGAAGGAATTTAGCCTCAGGGGCTGCGTGGAGGTGGGGGTGGTCAGGCAAACTCAAATTCCAAGCTCTGCTCACCTTTGACATGCTCTGTGACATTGGGCAGGTTCCCATCTTGGCCTCGGGTGTTTCCTCTGTAAAATGGGGGTGATAAAAGTATGACCTCAGAGGGCCGTTGTAAGATTAAAACAAGCTCCAAGGAGGCAGTTTCCCCGGGAATAACCAGGAAGAGCATGCGGGTCTGGGGACAGCTCTTGAGAAAGCCATTCCCTTCTGCTGAGGTCCAGGAGCAAGACTTTGCTGAGTGCTAGCCTGTCTTTAACGCCCCTCTACACCTGAGAGCCTCTCTTTTAACAAGGAGGGGGCGGGAGGGGCTTAGCCCTTAGGCAATAGAACTCAAGCTTTAGAACATTGTTTTATTTTTATTTTAACTGTTGCCTTCTAATCTACATTGGAGATAGTGGTATTCTATTTAGGGTATCGATATAAAGTTTCCTTTAAAATACACGTGTTGGAACGAGGAAGCCAGTTTAAAGAAAAAGCATTAAGGCCGGGCGTGGTGGCTCACGCCTGTAATCCTAGCCACTCTGAGAGGCCCAAGACAGGCAGATCGCTCAAGGTCAGGAATTCAAAACCAGCCTGAGCAAGAGCAAGACCCTGTCTCTACTAAAAATAGAAAGAAATTAATTGGCCAACTAAAAATATATAGAAAAAAATTAGCCAGGCATGGTGGCGCATGCCTGTAGTCCCAGCCACTCGGGAGGCTGAGGCAGAAGGATCACTTGAGCCCAGGAGTTTGAGGTTGCTGTGAGCTAGGCTGACGCCATGGCACTCCAGCCCAGGCAACAGAGTGAGACTCTGTCTCAAAAAAATAATAAAAAGAAAAAGCATTAAGAATGTTACATACAAGTGGTGGAAGGGTCCAAGTTCATTAATTCCATTTGCAGATTGACTGGCTCTGGTTTCACACTGTTCTAGTAGAGGGCGGCAGGAAGCCCTGCCCTGGCAGCACACAGTCTAGTGAAGCGGACTGCAATACAAGAAATACGTGTTTCCCCGAAAATAAGACCTACCCATAAAATAAGCCCTACCTAGCAGGATTTCTAAGCATTTGCGCACTATAAGCCCTACCCCGAAATAAGACCTAGTGACGGGCGTGGCTACGCAGCACATCTGCACAGCCCATGCATCTGCCGAGCTGCAAAGAAGACGAGCAGCCCTTCCCATCTGCCCCCGAGAGCTCTATTGCTCGACACGAGAGATCGGGGCCAAGGGTTCTAAAGGAAATAGAGTCGCAAGAAATTCAGGATGGAACTCGGGGTTTGGAGAGTGATGATGATGTTCCAGAAGAAGACGACTTAATTCTATTTGAATCCATGTAGACTGTTGTACCGTACTTAAAAAAATAACACATCCCCTGAAAATAAGCCCTAGGGTGTCTTCTTGAGGAAAAATAAATAGAAGACCTTGTCTTGTTTTCGGGGAAACATGGTACAAGCAAGTGACACAGACAGCACGTCACATGGTGACAAGTGTAGGGGGTGCATGCTGGGGGAGAATGAGGAACAGGTGAGTCGGTTTGGAAGAGGGAGGGCAGAGAAGCCTCACTAAGAAGTTGACATTCAAGGGCGAGCCTGCAGGAGGTGAAGGGGGGAGCCACACATACATGGGGACAGGGGAGGAGCCACCGGGAGGACACGTGGCTGGGCAGTCGGGCTGGGGAGGGAGGCTGGGTCAGAAGGAGGCAGGACTGGGCTTTTGCTGCCATTTGGAGAGCCCACACGGGCGGGCCGGGGTAGGGCACCAGTGAGAGGCGGTCACTGCACTCAGCCAGGGGACATGCTGGTGCCTTGGACAGGGCCATGGGGTGAGAATTGTCTGACTCAACATATTTTTAAGGTGGTGCTGATGGGATTTGCTCTTGGGGTGGATGCGGACAGAGAGAGGAGGCCTGGCGGGGGCACCTGGGAAACAGTTTGCATTAACCTAGACGGGGAAGCAAGTGAGATCAGCCTTGGCAGGGGAAGGGGCTCGGGACGGCGGTGGGAGGGATGTGAAGGGGCGTCTGCACCAGGTCACACTGGGATCAACAAGAGACACCAGCAGACCAGTGTCTGGTGAGGAGCAACATCGCCTCAATGGCGCCTGCTACCGTGTTTCCCCAAAAATAAGACAGGGTCTTGTTTTTTGTTGGTTTTTTTTTGAGACAGAGTCTCGCTTTGTTGCCCAGGCTAGAGTGAGTGCCGTGGCGTCAGCCTAGCTCACAGCAACCTCAGACTCCTGGGCTCAAGCAATCCTGCTGCCTCAGCCTCCCAAGTAGCTGGGACTACAGGCATGTGCCACCATGCCCAGCTAATTTTTTCTATATATTAGTTGGCCAATTAGTTTCTTTCTATTTACAGTAGAGACGGGTCTTGCTCTTGCTCAGGCTGGTCTCAAACTCCTGACCTTGAGCAATCCCCCCTCCCTCGGCCTCCCAGAGTGCTAGGATTACAGGTGTGAGCCACCACACCCAGCCAAGACTGGGTCTTCTATTTATTTTTCCTCAAGAAGACACCCTAGGGCTTATTTTCAGGGGCTGTGTTCTTTTCCCCTCAAAGCCTCAGCTTAAAGCACGCAAGGATGGCCAGGACCGACAGGGGGAGCCGACCTTGTTGGTGGGGCTGCCCGCACCTTTCCGGTCACCTCTGGGATAGTAGCTGTCACGATGGGGCAGATGAGAAGGGCTGCTCGTGTTCTTTACCGCTCCACGACGACATGCACGGGTTGTGCAGATGCGCTGCGTAGCCACGCCCGTCACTAGGGCTTATTTTCGGGGTGGCGCTTCTATTGTGCACATACTTAGAAATCCTGCCAGGGCTTATTTTATGGGTAGCACTTATTTTCAGGGAAACACAGTAGCTGTGCCCTCATGTGGTGGAAGGAGGAAGGGGACGAAGGCGCCGAGGGCGGCCAGGGAGGTCCCAGGAGAACCAGGCAAGCAAGAGTCGGGGAAGCCAAGGGAGGAAGGGGCTTCACAGGGACATGAGGAACACTGCTGGAGGGGCGAAAACCACAAGGTTGAGACTTGGGCTTGGGCCGTCGTAACATGGACGCAAGGGGACCCAGAGGGCGGGTCAGTGAAGGAGCAAGAGCCTGCCCAGCGGGGATTTAAGGGAGAGCAGGAGGAGAGGGACTGGAGCCAGCGTGTGGACAGCTCTGGGGACTTCTGCCACACTGGGAAGGAGAAAGTGAGGCAGTGGCCGCTGGAGGGGGAGGAGGGTCGTGAGAGGGATTCTGGGTTCCTTGCTTTAGTTGTAAGATGGGAAAGTGTTTGGGAGAGGGGAGAGAGGGCGGAGTTGCGGACCTGACCTATGTTGGCTTGAGGGACAAGGACCTGTGGACGCACAGAGGGGTGGTCCCAGGAGGAGGAGGGGCCAGGAGCCAGGTCAGAAGGTGAGGGGGGGGCGCTGGTGGCAATTTTCTACGGGTTCCTTCATTCAAAGCATATTTATTGGGCACCTACCATGTGCCAAGCAGAACAGAGTGTTTCCGTTTTCTCAGTGGCCTGGGCACCAGGTTGGCAGAGGTGAGAGGCTGGGCAAGGGGCAGGTGAAGACAAGGACAGAGGAGAGGGGGAGGGGAAAGGACCAGTGGCGTTAGGGACACCTAGAAATTGTAAAGGTTCTGGGTCTTTGAGTGCAGCCTTTTGGTCTTTTGACTGAATCCAAATTTTACAGAACAAATCCTTTACATACAGGGGTTTGTTCTGCAAGGTTTGGATTCGGTCGGGGGCGCACTTGGAGATCTGGAAGGCCACATGTGGCCTAGAGGCCGCAGGTTCCCCACCCCTGTTTCAAGCAAATAGCTGAAATTCAGTAAATTACTGGGATGACTGACGTGAGCAGAGCCCTTAGCTCGGTCCCTAAGTGCTTCGCTCCCGTCCGCGGCGGTGGCATCTGGCAGACCCGGGTTTAAAGGGCAATAAAATCCCTGGACATTCCACGGTACTTAATCGCTCTGCGCCTCAGTTTTCTCATCTGTGAAATGGGGAAATGGGATGATAAACTCCTATCGTCTGGCGCTGGGAGTCACCGCGAGCGCTCCAAACCTGTGGGCGCGCGGGGAGGTGACCGTCGGGCCGGCCGGGCCTCCAAGAGGGCGCGCGGCGCCGCTGGGGACCCGGGCCCGCGGGGCCGGGCGTGGCGCGAGGCGGGGCGGTGTTGACCCCGCCCCGGGCAAGGGGGCCGGCTCTGCTGTCGCCCGCCAGCTCCCGGGCACTGCCCTCCTGCGGGCCCGCTCGTCCGCTGCCGGCCGCCGCGGGAGCCGGAGGTACCGGGGGCGCGCCGGGGTGCGGCGGGCGGGGGCGCCGGGCCCGGGTGGGGGTGCGCTCCGCGAGGGAAGGGTCGGGTGGGCTCGGCAGCCGCCCAGCCCGGCCACCTGTTCCGGAGGCGACGTTTGTGCTCGCACGAAGCCCGCGCGGCGGTCCCGGCCGCGCGCTGCGCCCCAGGTTGAGCGCGGCGGCCGCCCGGGAGCCCCGGCCCCGAGGGGAGGGCGCGCCCCGCCGGGGACCAGACGCCGGGTCCGAGTGCGGCTCCGCCACGCGCTGCGACCTTGGGCGGGCCGCGCCGCCCAGCGCGGGGGCGCGGAGCCGCCTGGGGAGGCCGGGCGCCCGGCCGGGGAGGGCCGGGGCGGCGGCGGGAGGGGCGCCGCGCCGGCGAGGGGACGGCCCCAGGTGGACCGGGAAGGCGCGAGGCGGGCGGAGCCGGCTGGCGCCGCCGGCCCGAGCGCTCCTCTCGCGCCGCGGCCGCCCTCCCCTCCCGCTTCTCCCGCCGGCAGAGGTTCGGGTCCAAGTGGGAGCTGTGCCGTGCCGTGCCGGCAGGCCCTGGCGGGGAGATCCGGCCCAGAGTCCACCCGCTTCACTGCTAGGGCGAGTCCCCTTGCCTCAGTTTCCTCAGCTGTCACCTGGAGGTAGACGTTCCCACCTCCTCGACAGGCTCCGCCGAGCCCTGGCTCTGAGAGAGCTAAAGAGCTGTGTACCCGCACCCGCGCCCTCTCGGGACACCCCTTCTGCGCCCGGCTTCCCCTCCCCCAGGCCTGAGTGTTTCCCGCGGGCCCCTGGGGTCCCTGAGTCTCGCCCGGCAGATGTGCCGGGAGCTCCTGGGTGTCCCGGCGGGTCCGGCCTTCTCCTCCGCAGCCGCAGGGCCCAGACCGGGCCGGGACCACCCCCATCCCCACGGCCTCCCCGCGTCACACCTTCTCCAGGCCCCCTGGCCCGGCTACTCTGTTTCCCCAGCTGGAATCCCCAACGGGGGTCCCCAGATCAAAGGCCAAAATACAACAGTCAAGAAAGGGAGCAGGGAGACGGCATCATCTCTGGCATTAGCTTTCCTCCCCAGCTTTCTCTAATGCCTCCGGTACCTGCTGTCCGCCGGGACACCTCGGTATTAGAGGACACACTCCAAAACGGAGAATCTTCCTTGTGCCAAGTGAAGCCCTACAGCTGCCTGGGGCAGTGGGTTGCTTCTGGTGCGTGCGATGGGCCCCAGGGCAGGGTAGGACAGGGTGGCAGAATCTCTGCAGGTGGCTCGTGTGGAACTTTAGGAGGTCGTGTGTGACCCACCACGTCAGCCCCAGCAACTCCCAGACGCCTGGCCGTGGGGTCCTGGGTCCAGGCCTTCATGGACCCAGGGCAGCAGGGGATGCAAGTCCCCAAGGGTGATGGCAGGTAGATGGCTCCTCCACCCACGCAGCCATGCTAGCTATGGCGCGAGCACTTCACTCGCCCCAGCACGCGCACGCCCAGGTGCGCGCACACTCCTGCCGGCAGCCTGGGCTTTCACGGGCTCCCCCCTCCCCCTTCCCCTTCCCCTCCTCCTCCTCCCCCTCCTCCTCCCATTCCATCCAGATTGGAAGCCCCTGGAGAGAAGGAAACTCGCCTTAATCCCAGCGCCTACCTGACACCTGTAGGCACTTACTAAATGTTGCTTGAATGAATTAAGTGAAAGAAGTAGGAAAAAGAATTCTGTATTTGCATACTTGGAGATAACTATTGTTTAAATTTTGGGGGTTTTTTTGCCAGGCTTTTTAGAAACTTTTTTATATGTTTGAATATTTTTTTCTATATAATTTTTCCATTAGCATAATTTCATGAATATTCTCCACCCCTCAAACATTTTTTATATTTCTCCATGCTTACATCTTGTTATATCCTATTTAGTTAATGGATCTCCTTTGACATTTGGGGTTTTTAAAAAAACATTTGGGTCTTTCAGATAATGTTACATTGAATTTATGCATACATTTATACATTGCCAGATTTTTCCTAGAAAGGAATTAACCTGGTAGTCGGTGTGTATAAACTTCTAGAATGACTGTACCTAGACCCAGCTAGCTCTCCGAGGGACTGTGCATTGCATGCTCGGGCTGCCGGTGTGTATTTATTTCCTAGAAATGAAATTCCTAGATCAAAGAGTAGGATCTGGGATCTTTGTATGTTGCATATTGATGTGTTTGAGCTCATCGAGGTTTGTGCCCCTTGTTTGGTCTCTTTGTGGCAACGATCTTTTCCCAGGCTATCGTTGGCTTGTATTTTTGCTTCTGCCTGTGTGTATGTAGCAAGTTTTTATTTTTATTTTACTTTATCTGTATGTGTGCTTTCCGATGAGGGAGGCTTGGCTGCATTTATGAGCTCATGGAAGGAGCCAGAAGGCAGCGAGGCTGAGGCTGGGGGGAGGGGCAGGTCAGGAGACTGAGGTCCCAGGGACGCAGGAGGTGGGAGGGAGTCAGCGCTGCTCCAGAGGGACCTTCTGAGCTGGTGAGAGGGAGGGGGCTGGGAGGACACTCTGTGGACTGGCTTTGACGCCCTTAGGGAGATGAAAAGTGAGTGGGAGGAGGACTGGGCCAGCCTGGTCCCCTCCTTTCTGGGGGTAGCAGGTGTTAACACTCCCACACACAGAGGTGGAAGGGCCTTGTTGGGGTCAGGCTGATGCAGGGCTGGGTTAGGAGTACACTCGCCCCCTCCCGGTACCATCCACAGGCACTTGGTGAGCGGCCCTCTGCAGCTTCCGTGTCTAGTGGCTGTGGGGCAGCGGCTCCTCACTGTGGTTCTTAGGGAGCAGGTGGCCCTTCCTCCCCTGTCTGCGCCTTTGTCTTCCCTCTGGGCGGATCCCAGCGGGGCGGGAGCTTCCAGCTGCGCAGAGTAGTTGGCCACGGGACTAGTGGAGCCCTCTTCCCTTCCAGGCTGGTGCCCGCACGCTCTCCCACCACAGCCGCGGAGTTAGGACGGGAAATGGGGGGGAAGTGGCCTGTCTGCACATTCTCTGGAACGGCTTGATTTGAAAGGGCAGAAGTCATTGTCCTAGATGCAGTCTAGGACACAGCCGCACAGCCCCGAGAGGGCCTCGGGCCTCCACTTGTCTGTGCCCCACATTGGCTTCTCCCCATGGGCCTGCACGGTGAGAGGTGAGCTTTCAGCTGAGCTCCTACCAGGTGCCACACACGGTGTAACCTCATCTTATTGGAGCCTCTCAGCCAGCCGCCACTATTGTTCCCATTTTACAGATAAACAAACTGAGACTCAGCATCAAGCGCCTCTTCTTGATTGAGATGGAACCCCAGCCCCAGTCCCAGGTGAACTGGGCTGGGCTACAGCAGATCCCTTTCACCTGGCAAAGGGCGTCTGAACCTCAGCTGTGCCTCGGTTTCCTCAGCTGTGCCTCGGTTTCCTCAGCTCTTACACTGTAGCTGGTGAGGAGGCCCCACCGCCCAGAGATGTTGTGAGGATTAAACAAATGACTGCATGAAAACTACTTTGACCAGTGGCTGTGCAGGGTCAGGCCCGGGAAATACCCGCCATTGTTGTTATTAAGCCACATAGCTTCGGCCTGACAGTGAGCTTTTAATAAATGTTAACTCAACAGCGGGGAGGACTTCGCACCTCGTCAGCAGTGGGAGCCGCACAGACAGATTGAGCGCTCGCCGGATTAGGGGCTGGGCTGGTGGCCCACGCCTGCAGTCCTAGCACTCTGGAGGCCGAGGCTGGAGAACACTTGAGCCCAGGAGTTGGAGGCTACAGTGAGTTATGAAGATGCCATTGCACTCCAGCCCAGGTGACAGAGCAAGACCCTGTCTCAAAAAAAAAAAAAGCAAAAAAAACAAAAACCACTCACCAGATTAGTAGAGAGGACAGTCACGAGACCCACCCCACCCGCTGCCCACAGGGCGAGAATGTGGGGAGGTATGCCTGACCCTGCAGTGGGGTGGGGGGAGGGGACAGGTCAGGGCTGTGTATCTGAACCCTTAAGTTTCCTGTGACCCAAGGGGGTCACGTCTAGGACCAGTCCTATAGATGTGATTAAGGACATGCTCTGAGATGTCAGCGATGTTCGCCATGGTGGTGTTTATAAAAGAAGATGGAAACCACATTTCCGGTGGTCAGGATGGGATATGGGGGAAATGAAGGCAGGACTGATTGCCCTAAGAAGGGATATAGGGTGGCCCCAGAAATTAGGGTATGGTGCTATGACAGACTGTGAAGGGCATGGCATATATTTCCACACAGCTTTAGTTAGGTATAATTTACACATCACAGCATGTATGCAGTTCATTGAGTTTTAGGAAATGTATACAGTTGTACAACTACCACCATCTAGTCATAGAGCACAAGGGCCCAGCATATTTTTTTGTTGTTGTTGTCGTTTTAGACAGAGTCTCACTCTCTTGCCCTGGCTAGAGTGCTGTGGCGTCAGCCTAGCTCACAGCAACCTCAAACTCCTGGGCTCAAGCAATCCTGCCTCAGCCTCCCGAGTAGCTGGGACTAGAGGCATGCGCCACTGTAGCTGGCTAATTTTTTCTATATATTGTTAGCTGGCCAATTAATTTCTTTCTATTTTTAAGTAGAGACAGGGTCTCACTCTTACTCAGGCTGGTTTCGAACTCCTGACCTTGAGCTATACTCCTGCCTTGGCCTCCCAGAGTGCTAGGATTACAGGTGTGAGCCACTTCGCCCAGCCAGCGTATTTTTAAAATAAAAAAAATAAAGCGTGGTGTAGAATAGTATGTGTAATAGAATCTCCTTTTGTGTGTCTGCCTGTCTGCAATCTGCAAACATTGCCCTGTGAGAACAGAGGCGTCAGAAAAGGACTGGAAAGAACAATATATGAAAGCAACAACAGGAATACTCTCTTGTGTAGGTCACAGGAAGACTGGCCATGTCGTGTGCCCCTGCCTAAAGTCTTTAAAGAGCAAAGTAGGAAGTGTCACAGCAGGGTGATGACTAGTAACCCCCAAAACACATATGACCCCCCCCATTAACACTGGCCCCTTGGGGATCCTGCCTCCCGCCCCTTGTTCCTGTACAGCCACCGTGAAAATACACAGACGGTGCTCAAAGCTTCGGAGACAGAACTGAAGTCACCCATAATTCTTGTAACCAGAAACAGAGCCTTGATAGCATTATGGTAAATTCTTGGCAGATGGCCACTCTTGCATATTATGGTTAGGAGCTTCCTGGGGAGGGAGTGGAGGGACATTTTGGAGGACAGAAGAGCGTGTTGCAGAAGCTGGTGCTCCCAGAGCGTGGTGGGTTGGGGCAACAGGGAGGAGGTCGGTTTTCCTTTCCCGTTTTTATCATTTGCGGAGGCATCGAGAGTGTCAGGGTAGTTCTGCTTCACCTGCCACACGTTTGTGGTGTGTGCTCGCCGTGACCAGCTCCTACCTAATTTTGATGTCATTTGCAGTCTGAGGTTGGGTGGGCAGCATCTGGCTCAGCTCCCACTCTTCTCTGCTCCCAGTATACTTAAGGTCAAATTCACTAGTCATTCCCAATAGCACCCCCACCTCCTGTGGGGGCCTGTCTGTGGACGAGGCTTACACCCCCACCCGTGCAGAAGTGACCACAAGCTCTGCCCTCTGCCAGCGTGCGCGGTGCTGGGACCCAGCCCACAGCCACCCCTGAAGGTGGCCTGCTCTGCTCACCAGGGCAGGGTGGACTGAGGGGGAAGGGGGCGTCTGAGACTTGGAGGCAGACACACCCAGGTTCAGATCCTGCCTCCAAAGTCACCTTTCCTCTCTGTAGCTCAGTTTTTTCATCCAAGAAATGGAGGCATGCTGGTGGCTGTGAAAGCTAACGAAGGCTGTGAAGGCTACCTCCTACCTGTGGAGGTAACGAAGGAACAGTGCTTGGCCCGGTGGCTGATGCGGGTTGCGTTCTGGGCAAAGGGACGCTCTTTTGACTATGGTTGGCAGGTTCCTGGAGCGACGTTTTGGGAAGAGGGAAGAGTATGTTGTAAAAATCTGCAACTCCCAGAGCCTAAGGGGCTTGAGCCAAGGGGAGGCAGTCAGCATGGGTGGTCTAGAAGGTGTAGTGGCAGGGAGAGGGATGGGGGATGTGCCAACACGGCCTCAGCATGGGTGGTGGGGGCTGCCACCGTTGTCGCCTGTGGTTTAGTGGTTCAGTCCCCCAAAGCAGCCAGATCTTAAAGATCTCTAAGATACAAGTCACACTGTCACGCTCCCTGCTCAAAATCATTCCAATCAAAAAGGCAAGTCTTACAGTGGCCCTCAAGGCCCCCAATAGCCTCCCCTCCCCATATGTCTCTGGCTGTCTCTCTTGGTGCCTTCCTCGTGCTCTGCTGTTCTGTGGGTACTCAGGCACACTCCTGCCAGGGCCTTCGCACTCCCTGGTCTCCCTCCTTCCTGAGCTGCACGTCCCCAGGCGTCCCCACTGCTTTCCTGCTTCAGGTCTCAGCACAAACGTACAAATGTCCGCTTTGCAGAGGGGCCCTCCCCAACCCATCATTATGAAGTAGCCCCGCCCCCCTCCCCTGCTGCGCGTTTCTCCATAGTACATATTGCCACCTAACGTATTTATTTACAAAAATATTTTTAGGCGCAGGGTTTCGCCCTGTTGCCCAGGCTGGAGCCCAGTGACACCATCATAGCTCGTTGCAGCCTCGAACTCCTGGGCTCAAGCGATCCTCCTGCCTCAGCCTCCGGAAGTGCTGGGAATACAGGTGTACACCACCACACCCAGCCAATGTATTTCTTTCCTTGTCGATTTTCTTCCTCTAGAATGTCAGCACCATGAAGCCAGTGACAGTCTATCTCTTCACTGCTATGTGTATTCCCAGGCCTCGGAGCAGGGCCTGCCACCACACGGGTGCTCAGGCACGTGTTGGGTGAGGATCCAGGTGCCAGGGCCTTGCCCCGTCTCTTTCCAAGCTGACTTCTTGCTCAGGTTGAGCAGGAACTCCCTTATGCATGAATTGTCCTCCCTCCTGACCTCATTGTCTGTGCCCTTGGCCTTGACATCAGGGGACAGTCTTAAGAGGTCATTGATGTCTACTCCTGATGGAATGGACAGAACCAGTGCCAGGAGACCAGGTTAGGAAGGTCTTTCGAGAAGGGTCCTAAGAGATTATCTTTTCCAAGCTCTTTATTTTACAGATGAAGAAATTGGGGCTCAGAGTTGGGGGGGAGGGCATACTCCGAGGTCATACTCCAAGGTCACAGAGCAAGTGTGTAGAAGGCGGAAACCAGGTCCCTTGCTGAGACAATATCCAGTTAGCAAATTATTATCAATATTGAGAATAAAAACACCCAGTACTGGTGAAGCTGGGAAGAGGGGGCGGGCACTCTCCTTTGCTGCCCATTATATTTAACTTTAATACAGTAAAAAGGGAGAAAGTGAAGTAACATGGGAACTTCCTTTCAAGTAGAATGAACTCAGGACTCTCCTAATTCAGGCCGAAATTTCTAGATGCCCTTTCCATGGGCATTTCATTTGCTAGGCATAATTTTATCTGATGAGGAGCTTTGCCTGCTCCTTGCATCTCTGTGATCTCTGCATAGTAAGTGACCAAGACAGACAACTCATCCACACCCAGCCACCTCGGCACTGTGGGATATCCTGTGTGCGCCTGTGCATGTGCCCAGAGTGCATGTAGGAGCCTAGAGTCATGGTGACTTATTGCTCCTTTAACTGAGCGTAAAACCCAGGCAGGGGCTGCACACAGTGGTGCATGCCTGTAATCTCAGGGCTTTGGGAGGCCGAGGCGGAAGGATTGCTTAAGCCCAGGCATTGGAGGCTGCAGTGAGCTGTCATCATGCCACTGAACTTCAGCCTAGGCAACAGAGAAAGATCCTGTCTCTAAAAAAAAAAAAAAAAAAAAAAAAAGGGAAGGGATTCCACGATTTCACCCAGCCCCTGAGAAGCCAGCAGCAGCCAGCCAGATCTTCAGTCCAGCCTCCAAAACAGAGCAAGCGGGAGTGACCCTGGGGTGGGGGGATGGTCTCAGGGAAGGAAGAAAGGCACTCTTGGGACTGGTACATACTCAGGTACTTTACTATGAAGAGTCAAAGGCGTGTGACTTTGTTTTGTACCCTCAGATGGTGAGATATTAATTACATTTTCTAACAGTTATAATTTGTATCAGTACATGGTTTACAGTTTGCAAACAGCATTCTCCTGGATTAGTTACCATATTTGATCTTGGCTTCCTGGGCAGGACAGGGATCATTTACGCATTCCTTCAAAATATGTGCATTGAGCACCTACTATGTGCTGGGCCCTGGGGATGTGATCCTGAGTAAAAGTGGCTTTGGACCCTGCCCTCCTTCCATGGTATCCATGTGTCATTGTTTATTTAATCAGCCTCCTTCAGAAAGACCTTGGATTGTTTCTAATCTTTTGCAATTGCAAACAAATCTGTGGCATTGTACAAATGTCACTTATCCTATAGGATAAATCCCCAGAGCAGGACTGCATGTTGAAAGGATAAGTGCCTATGTAATTTCGATAGATGTTAAATGGCCCTGCAGTGCTGATCGGTGCTACCTGCAGGCAGCATAAGAGCATGCCCATTTCCCATAGCCTGGCCGAAACACGCTCAGTGTTTGGAGTTTTGCCAATCTGCTAGCTGAGAGATTCTATCTGCGTGTGTCAGTTTGCATTTCTCTCACTTAGAAAAAGATCCAATCTTGCTTGTTTAGGGGTCATATGCTACATGTGTGTGAACTGTCCTTTGCTCATTTACTTTGGGACGTTGGTCTTTTTCTCCTTGATTTCTGGGCACTCTCTATATATCAGGAAAATTACACCTTTGTGATATGAGTTACTCGTGAGTGGTTGCAGGTTGTCACTTCTGTTTTGACTTTCTTGTTGGTATTTTGGGGGAGGAAATGGGGAAGATTTTAGGGGGGTGTTTGTTGTTGGTTTTGAGTTGTCACATTTATTTATCTTTTCTTTTATGGTTTCTGGAGTTTAGACATAATTACGAAAACCTTCCCAACAACAAAGCTATAAATGAATCCACACATGTTGTAATGTGTATGTTTCTGGGTTTTATTATTTGCATTTGGAGTTCATCCTGGGGCTACCCCATGGCTACCCCCTCATCACCCAGCATCTTACATTAAATGGCCCGGTTTACCCTCCTGATTTGAGCTGCTGCCTTCCTTCGTTGTATATGAAAGTACCATATTATTTCTGTGTTTCCTTTGCTTCGTTAGTCTGTTTGTTCATATGCTGAGACTACGTTGCTTTAATTATCAAAGCTTTACAGGATATTTAATAGCTAAAGGGCCAGCCAGTCCTTCCTTTCTTGTTCTGCCTATCAGTTCTTGTTTATTTTTCTGTGTGGACTTCAGGATCAAATTGTCTAATTCCATAATCACATGCAATTTATAAATTGGCTTAGAGAAAATGGACATCTTCACGAAGCTGAGTCTTCTAGCCAGAAGTACCTCGTGTCTTTTCCATTTGTTCAAGCTTACTTTGTGTTTTGGAGGGACTTTAAAATTTTGCTAACGTGGATTTTGAACAACTTTTGTTAAGTTTAATTCCAAGTATTGTGGCAGTTGTTGTAAGTGGAGTCTTCTCTTTCATTATATCTTCTAACTGCCTGTTGTTTGTACGTTAAGTGTGCATGTGCATATTCTACCTCCTTCCGCTATGCTTTTATTATTTGTAGTTTTTCAATAGTTTCTCTTGACTTTTCCAGGTATACAATAATAATATGATATGAAAATAGCAATTGCTTTAACTATTTCTGTTCAATTTTTATGCCTCTAATTTCTTTCTCTTGTCAAATAGCTTTGATGAGTCAATATAATAATGTTAGTGATGATGTGTGAAACTGAGTACTCATGTTCTCTCCTGAGTATGAAGTTACCTCCTGGCTTTTGTGTTGATCTATGTGATTTTGTCAAATGTTTTTTAGTGTCATTGGGGCTGACCATTTTTCTCTTTAGATCTTTTAATATAATGATTTATATTCATGATTCCCTAATATTGAATCATCCTTGCATTCCTGGAATAAACCCCACTTGGTTTAGATATTTTATTTTAATGTGCTTCTGAATTTTTTTTTTTTCTTTTTTTTTTGAGACAGAGTCTTACTTTATTGCCCAGGCTAGAGTGAGTGCCGTGGCGTCAGCCTAGCTCACAGCAACCTCAGCCTCCCAAGTAGCTGGGACTACAGGCATGTGCCACCATGCCCGGCTAATTTTTTCTATATATATTAGTTGGCCAATTAATTTCTTTCTATTTATAGTAGAGATGGGGTCTCGCTCTTGCTCAGGCTGGTCTTGAACTCCTGAGCTCAAACGATCCGCCCACCTCAGCCTCCCAGAGAGCTAGGATTACAGGCGTGAGCCACCGCGTCCGGCTTGAATTTTTTTTTTTTAAACCAAGTCTCACTCTGTCGCTCAGGCTAGAGTGCCGTGGTGTCAGTCTAGTTCACAGCCCCCGCAAACTCCTGGGCTCAAGCAATCCTTCTGCCTCAGCCTCCCGAGTAGCTGGGACTACAGGTGCACACCACCACGCCCAGCTAAAACAATTTAAAACTTATATGTTATTTAAGAGTTTGCACTTAAACCTAAGGTATGAAACTATTAGAATTCTAGAGGAAAATGTTGGAAACACTCTCCTAGACATCGGCCTAGGCAAAGAGTTTATGAAGAAGTCCCCAAAGGCAATCAAAGCAGCAACAAAAATAGATAAAGGGGACATGATGAAACTAAAAAGTTTCTGCACAGCCAAAGAAATAGTCATGAAAATAAACAGACAACCTACAGAATGGGAGAAAATTTTTGCATCCTACTCATCCGATAAAGGGCTGATAACTAGAATATACTTAGAGCTCACGAAAATCAGCAAGAAAAAAATCAAATAACCCTATTAAAAAGTGGGCAAAGGACTTGAACAGAAATTTTTCTAAAGAAGACAGAAGAATGGCCAACAAACATATGAAAAAATGCTCACCATCTCTAATCATCAGGGAAATGCAAATCAAAACTACAATGAGATATCACTTAACTCCAGTGAGAATGGCCTTTAT
>VSMD01127478.1:0-16433 GCA_008750895.1 Mirza zaza
TTTTTTTTTTTACCACCCTCATAGTTTTCTCATACCCATTCCCACAAAAGCAAATGCTCAAATTACAAAAACTCAACATAGGGAATCCTTGTGACACGTTGAAATATTACATTTGTGTTCTATGAGATCCTATTAAAGAAGCAGAATGGCAAGGAAACAGTGAAAAGTTTCCGCAATAATAATGTCAGTGATGTTGATGGAGAGCTAAGGCACTTATTAGGTGTTCCTTTGGAAGATGTGAGGAAAGATTATTAAGAATAACAGCAACAACAGGATGACCAGATCCATCGGCTGCTTGTGAAAGCCCCAGGCAGTCCCTGAGCCTATTAGACAGTCTGGATAGCCAGGCCAGCACAGGTTCAATTTATAACCAGCGGCCAGTATGTAGGCAATAGCCTAAGTGTGTGGGTATGTGTGTCATCTTGTTTGTTCTGGGCTTTCTCCGTGAATTTGGTTTATTAGTGTGAGGATGAACAATATTTAATAAAACCAAGGTTTATTAACCAACTGCGCACAACCCACAAAATCATCCCTGGGAGGAAAGGCCCATTTCCTCCCCTGAATATCCCTTCATTTGTGGGACCATTTTGTTTATTTTGCTAAGTAGGAATTAGAAACTCTAGCATTCCTAAGAGAGGAATGCTCTTTTAATGAGCAGCATGTCATTTATTATCTCTAAAAGTCATGTGTTTTAGAAGCAATCTTTTCTCGCTCCTTTCTGAGTCTCTTAATCATATGCTCTTGCTGTAGAGACTTTGGCATTGAACTATATTGAAAACCGTTAAGTTTGTCTAAACACCACCGGTGATAAGGTTAATTCCACTTCTAAAAGATTGCTTTGGACAGCCCACGACATGAAACAGAACTGGAAGCATATATGATGTCGCTAACCTTAGAGACAGGGGCATCTAATACAATTCATTAAGCATAATTGAAATAGAAATCCTACAATGAAAATGTAACAAGGAACATTGTGTAAATTAACTTTTTGAAGTATATCCTTCCCTTGGTGCACATAGTCGGTTACCATTAATTTTAATGGACGTAACTTGCTCATATATCAGCTGAAGGATTTCATCTGCTTCTGTGTAAAACTGGCTACATAAAGAGAAAAGTTCCCACAAAGAAAAATGGATGTTGCTGCTAAAGATGACCTGGATAATAAAGGCCAAAAGCATTACAGTTAATCAAATGTAAGTTGTTGTATAGAATCATAAATGGAGAATTATTATGAAATTAGGCAAATTGATTTTTTAAAAATGAAAACACACAGGAAAATGATGTCCAGGTCAGATCAGGCATATTCTTAATTGCTTTCCCACTCGAAATCCCACCAATATGAACTGTGAGCTTCGAGATTATGTCTTACTCCCCAGCGCTACACACATAGCACTCGTCTACACACAAAGGACACTCTGTCTATGTCTACACCTGTTGAGTTAAAATTGACTGACTGTTTACTGTTCTCTAAATTCCCTCCAAACTTTCACACCTCTGGGCTTTAGTCCATACTGATCTCTCTGCCTAAAACATCCTCTCACATGGCCAAACCCCAATCTTCAATTGCTAACCCCCCAGCCAATCCACAAAAACCGTATCAAATGCTAGGATGCTGGGAAGTGTTTTCCTGATCCTCCCAAATGAATATTGATCAGCATAGTCTCATAATCCTGTTACATTCTTAAAGCTTACTGAAGACCCCCAAAATATTTTGTTTATATGAATCATCAAAATTTATTGCAAAGAAATTAAAATTGAAAGATTTAAATATTTATAAACTCATTAAAATAAAATTATATATTGGCATAATTAACTTGTGTGTATACAAATATACCTATATTTTCACCAAAACAGTAGACAGATTGACATTGTTTAACATCTTGAAAATATCTTCAATGCCCGGCTTAAGAGAAAACAGCTAAGGCCGGGCGCGGTGGCTCACGCCTGTAATCCTAGCACTCTGGGAGGCCAAGGCAGGCAGATTGCTCAAGGTCAGGAGTTTGAAACCAGCCTGGGCAAGAGTGAGGCCCCGTCTCTACTATAAATAGAAAGAAACTAATTGGCCAACTAAAATATATATAAAAAATTAGCTGGGCATGGTGGCGCATACCTGTAGTTCCAGCTACTCGGGAGGCTGAGGCAGAAGGATTGCTTGAGCCCAGGAGTTTGAGGTTGCTGTGAGCTAGGCTGACGCCACAGCACTAGCCTGGGCAACAAAGTGAGACTCTGTCTCAAAAAAAAAAAAAAAGAGAAAAAAGCTAGATTCTTGTATCCATTTCTGCACTCAATATAATGCAATATATTGTTTTGGTTGAAACATCTGAAGAAAATGTAGTTGGAAAATAAAGGAGTATTTTGATAGCCTTTTCAGATAATTGTGGGTGTTTTTCATGATATTATGCCAAAACGCTGTAAGTGGTAGTTTCGTAAATGTTAGTTGCAATATGAAATCTAAAACATTAATGAACTTTTTATACTGCTACATTGTTATATTTTGTACCTTGAATATTTTTACCTATGCATGATTTTGTAACATTATACGTTAGTTAAAAAACAAAAAACCTCCTCAGATGACTCCAATGTGCAGTCAAACCTGAAAATTCTTGATCTGGAATTTACAGAGATAAAATAAATTGAAACTGTTTCTCTTAATTCCTTCCATAATAATAATGGCCATAATAATACCTCCTTCCTACTATTTTGAATATAAAACAGAGTTGGAGGCCAGGCACGGTGGCTCACACTTGAATCCTAAGTACTCTGGGAGGCCAAAGCGGGCAGATCATTTGAGCTCAGGAGTTCGAGACCAGCCTGAGCAAGAGCGAGACCCTGTCTCTACTAAAAATAGAAAGAAATTAGCTGGACAACTAAAAATATATAGAGAAAAAATTAGCCAGTCATAGTGGAGCATGCCTGTAGTCCCAGCTACTGTGGAGGCTGAGGCAGCAGGATTGCTTGAGCCCAGGAGTTTGCGGTTGCTGTGAGCTAGGCTGACGCCACGACGGCACTCTAGCCCAGGCAACAGAGGGAGACTCTGTCTCAAAAAAAAAGAGTTGGAGATTAGGAAGGAGGAAAACAGATGAAGCTAGGAAAATAGTAGGTGGATCATTACTAATATCTATTATTTTGTGAGTGTCTAGTGTGTGCTATATACTCAGTGTGTCTTTTAAACAAGGGCTACACATGTATGTCTAAAATCCAAAACACTGAAAATATCAAATGCTGGTAAGGATGTGGAGCAATAGGAACTCTAATTTCTTGCTTCTGGGAATGCAAAATGGGAAAAGACACTTTGGAGAACAGTTTAGCAGTTTCTTAAAAAACTGAACATACTCTTAGGTGATCCAGCAATTGCCCTTTTTGATATTTACCCAAATGAATTAAAGATTTATATCCACAAAAAAACAGACATGAATGTTTACATCAAATTTATTCGTAATTCCAAAACTCTGAAGCAACCAAGATGCCCTTCAATGGGTGAATGGGTAAACAGTGGTATATCCAGACAATGGAATATTGTTTAACACTAAAAAGATATGAGCTTTCAAGCCAAGGAATGACATGTAGTAACATTAAATCCATATTGCTATGTGGAGGAAGTCAATCTAAAAAGGCTAACATGCTATATGATTTTAGCAATATGACATTCTAGAAAAAGAAAAAACTACGGAGAGAGTAAAAAGATGAGTGGTTTTTAGGAGTTGGAAGGAGGGAGGAAAAAAACAGATAAAGCACATAAGATTTTTAGGGTAGTGAAACTATTCTGTATGATACTACAATGGTAGATGCATGTCATTACATATTTGTCAAAACACACAAAATGCACCATACCAAGAGTGAACCTTAATGCAAACCATGAGGGTGGGGTGATAATGGTGTGTCAATGTAGGTTCATCAATTGTAAGAAATGTACACACACTCTGGTGCAGGATGCCAAAAGTGGGAGATGTCATGCTATGTAAGGACGAGGGTCTATGGGGGGAACTACCTGTACTTTCTGCTCAGAAGTGCTGCGAAACTAAAACTAATTATTAATTAGAAAACAAACAAGGGCATTCTCTTATAATGCACAGTTTAACGAAACCAAGAACTTATTTATACAATTCTAGTATCTAATCTACAGAATTTAGTCAAATTTCACAAATTATTCTATTAATGTGCTTAATAGCAAAAGGAAAAAAAATTAATTTTTTGTCTGGCCCGGTGTTACATAGCTTGCATTTAGTTGTTATGTATCTTCCTTATAATCCCTCAATCTTTGTCTTCATGACCTTAACATTCAAGACATACAGATTGTGTTTATCTGATGCTTCCTCATAAACAGATCTAAGTTATGCTGTTTTGAATTAGCACGGAAGTAATGTGTGGTGTTCTTCTCAGTGCAGGATAATATAAGGGGCACATGATATCTCTGTCTTATTATTAGTAACGTTTACTTTGATCACCTTATTGAGGTTATTTCTGCCATGTTTCCCCAGTATAAAACTATTTTTTCCCTTTGTAATTAATAAATACCTTCTGAGGACCTACTCTGAGTTGATGTAAATATCCTTTTTCTCATCAAATTGTCACCCAGTAGTTACTTTCTTGGTTCTTAGCTAAAACTATTACTACTATGGTGGCTACCAAATGCTGATGTGTCTAGTTTTTAATGCCTTTTAAGTTCTCCCTTTTCTTTTAGCAAATCAAATATTTCTGTTATTCAGAAGTGATATAACACTAAGCAGCACTACTGCTTAATTGCATTCTCAGAGCTGAGCAGAGTCTAATCAGTCTAATTAGGTTGGTGTCATTCAGTACATTCTGGGGTGTCCCTAATGGAGCTGCCATCAAGCAGATTACATGAAAAATCCCTGGTTGGCACGCCTCTTCTAAGCTCACTGAATTTCTAACTGTTATTTAGCAAAAATAAGAATCCTGTATAGTCCTTGAATTTCTGAGTTTTACTTTGGCCCCCCAAAATAGTAGGGTCCTTAAAAAGGTAATTAGTCCCCAGAAAGTTTTAGATCAGCCACAACTATCATTTCTAAAATTCAAACTAGGGACTATAGAACCAAATCATCTCATTGAATTTAGATTATCTATCTTCAGAATAAACTGACTCTTTCTTCCATCTATGCATTCTGCTTTTAAGCTTGTACAGTGGAATTTTTAAATTTCAAATAATGTTTTTTCAGTTCTAGAATTTTGATTTGATTCTTTTTTATAATTGCTATTTTCCTGTCAGGATTTGCTGCATTTTAATTTGTTATATGAGCAAATTTTCCTTTATATACTTGAATATAGGTATAATCTGCTAATTCCAACATCTGGATTATGTCAGGGTCAGTCTCTATTGCCTTTTCTCATAATAGTGGATGGATTGAGTTTTCTTGTTTCTCTATATGTCAAGTACTTTTGGATTATATCTTGAGCATTGTGAATATGTTGTATAGATTCCATATTCTGTTATATTCCTTTGAAGAAAATTAATTCTGTTGTTAAAGCAGTCAGATTGGCTGAACTCAAACTGAAAACTCTGTATCTTCTATAGAGAACAGCAGCTAACATCTCAGTTCAATTCTTTTAGCAATAGCTTAACTGCTTACAGTTTGTCCCACATGTGTGTTCTGGAACCAGTCAGAAATTTGAGTAGAGTCTGTAAACAGAGTTTTTGGTTCCACCTCTCTGACTCTCTCCTCCCCGAGATTACTCCTTCGCTTTACAATGGGTATAGTTCCTCTGAATTCTGTCCTAGAATTATTTAAACGCACTGTACGAAGTACGTTTTTTAAAAAATATCCACTGTGCATACCTGACTAGAACCTGTACTCAGGCAAAAACCAAAAAAAAAAAAAAATCACCAAATGATATTTCATTCTTCCAATGTCTCCTCCCCTCAAGTATTTGCTACTTTTGTTCACTTTCCAGTGAACAAAAGCCTTCAGGTACTTATTTTTATATTTTATATAGAATTTTTAGTTATATGTGGAAGTATTGGTCCAATAGGAACTATTGGCCACTGCCAGAGACAGTAGCAATCTATCTTATTGAATTCAGCAGTTATTTGAGATAATAGATTCCTCTTTATCAAAAACATGGTTATATTTAACTTTGTCTTCTTTTCATTAATTAAGTCATCTCCTTTTTGCTTAACAGACTCATTGCATAAGACACTATGTTGGGTGTTGTCACAGAATCAAAGGAAAGCATGGTTTCTCCTCTCAGAAAACTTGAAATGTAGTTGGAAAGACAAGAGATAAATTCTTGACAGTTAAATAACATACAAGATTGCATGTAACCTAGTATCAAATGAGTGTTATAGAAGAGTACTCTTGTTACTCAAGGTATGGTCCATAGATAAGCAGCACTGGTAATGCCTGGAAACTTTTTAGATATTTATTAATAAAGTGTCAGGCCCCACCCCAGGCCTAGTGAATCAGAGTCTGCTTTTATGCAAGATCCCCAGATGACACCTGTGAACATTAAGGTTTGAGAAGCGCTACTCTAGAAGTTGAAAATGAAGGACTCCCCTGAAGGAAGTTTGGGGAAACATTTCATACATAATATGATATTTAAGGCTCTGGATGGTCTTAAAGGGCAAGAAAGAGCGTTTTGGGTGGAGAATACAGGGCCAATTGGGAATAAATTCAAACTGGGAGTAGTTAAATACAATCCTGGAAAAAAGTTGAGACTTGTACCAGAGTGCTTTCATCTCAAAATTAGAGAACACATTGCCAAAAAGGTTTTAAAAATGACACTACAATGTCACATAACTAGAAGTCTGGAAGTAGGTCAGCTCCACAGATAGCTAATCTAACAATTCAACAAGGTCATGATAAAAGTGGGTTCCTTCCATCCCCATATTCTGCTGTACCATCTGCAGATCCCCACCATATTGACACTTAGGCTGACTTACCCTCACAGCCTCAAGATACCTGGCTCAGTTTCAAGTATCCCATGAGGCATTAAATACATCCACTCTGTCTTTTGTCCTTTTTTACAATCATAAAAAACCTTCCCAGAAGTCCTCAGTAGATTTCCTTTCACGTCTCATTGGCCAAAAATGTAAATTGCACATGGTTTTACCAGTTAAGTGGGAAAAATAATGAGACCACTGTAATTAGCTTAAAGCAATTAAGAGTCACCTCTCAGATTGGAGAAAAGCCCAGTTATCCTTGAAAGAGATGTTCCCAGGAGGAGAGTATACAAATTTAGGGTTCTATTTTCAAAAATGAGGAATGGTGAGTGGGGCCAAGATGATGGACTAGAAGCAGCCTATACACACAGCTCTCATGGAGAGGATCAAAAGTTGAGAGTAGATACTTATCTTTGGATCGATTGTTTATAAGTGAGCATTGGGAATCAATAAGGAAATGATAAGAAAGCTCCCAAAGGAGAGGGAAGTAGGGTGACTCAGTCAGCAGGATGGGAGGCACATGAGGAAGGTACTCACATGTGACCAAGAGACAGAGGAGAGAACCTTGAGATTCCACACTGGACCCTGCAATTGGAGCTACAGGAGGGCCCCTCCATCACAGCAGGCTGCTAAACTGACACATGAACTTGACTGGAGACTGTGCAGTGACACTGCTCTGGAGAGAAGGCACAGACTGGTCCCACAGGCTTCTGAATCCTGGATACTGTGGCTGGTACCATTTTGAGGTACTAGCCAGAAAGCTGGAGTCAGATCTGTTGCTACCACATCCCTATCTCCTCTGCTGGGCCAGGAAGAGAGTGAGGAGGTTGGGTGCTCTCACGTGCCTTGTGGGTATCTGCCATGCACCCTGACCACTGCTGGGGACCCTGGCAAAGCAGGCATCCATGGAGTCGATGCCCACTGCCACCACATTGGCAGCCCCACCCAGCCACAGCTGTTGTGGGACCCAAATGGAGAAAGCACCCATGGCTTCAGGCACCTGCTGTTGCTGTGAGTGGCACAGCAGCCACCATTGTCACCTGGGTAATGCTGCCATTGATTAACCTAGGTGGGGCTCATGGACTTATGATGCTGTGCACTGAAACCTTGCCACTGCCACTGGACCCTGGGTGGGGTTAGCACCGAGGCCATTGTGCACCAATGAATACCACCACTGCCAGCTTAAATTGCAAAAAGTCTGTGCACAGCGATTGATAAAATTGATTATTGATACAACAAGGAAGAAAACAAAGCAACTAAGTAACAATCAAACATGGTGAACAGAATAGTATCTCACATATCAATACTAACATTGAACATAGATGGTTTTAATACTCCACTTAAAAGGTATAGATTGGCTGAATGGACTTAAAAAACACAACCCAAATATAGGCTATCTCCAAGTAACCCATTTAACTCATGAAGATTCTCACAGACTCAAGGTAAGAGGTGGAAAAAAATACTCCACACGAATGGAAACTAAGGAAGCAGGAGTAGCTATTCTCATGTCACATAAAATAGACTAAGTCAACAATAATAAAAAAGAGTCATTATATAATGAAAAAAGGGAGTAATTCAACAATATATATATTAAATGTGTATGTATATATCTAACACAGGAGTTCTCAGATTCATAAAACAAATTATACCAGATTTAAACAAGAAAATAAACAGCAACATCATAATAGCTGGTGAATTCAACACTCCACTGATAGAAGACAGATCATCAAGGCAGAAAACCAAAAAGCAAATAAAACTGGACTTAAATGGGATTCTAGAACAAATGGACCTAACATGTACATAATATTCTACCCAAAAACTGTAGAATATACATTCTTCTCATCAGCACATGGAACATTTGACAATATAGGTCATATGTCAGGCCACAAAACAATTCTCAGCAAATTCAGAAAACTGAAATCATACCATGTATCTTCTCAGACCACAGTGGAACTAGAATTCAATAGACTAGAAATCAATAAAACTAGAAATCAATTCCAAGAGGAACTCTGAAAACTACATAAATACATGGAAATTAAACAACCTGCTGTTGAACTATCCTTGAGTCAATGATGAAATCAAGATGGAACTAAAAAGATTTTTAATGATAAATATTACACAAACTTCCATCTCTGGGATGCAGCAAAAGTAGTGGTAAGAGGAAAATTTATAGTCATAAGTGCCTACATAACAAATTAACAATCTAATGTCATACCTCAAGGAACTAAGAAAAGAAGAACAAACCAAACCCAAAGCTAGAAGAAAATAAACAGCAAAGATGGGAGCAGAACTAAATGAAATAGAAACCAAAGAAACAATGCAAAGGATCAATGAAGCAACGTTTATTCTTTGAAAAGATAAACAAAATTAATAGACCACTAGCTAAATTAACTAGAAATAGAAATGACTCAAATGCCATCAGAAATGAAAAAGGAAACATTACATGATACTGAAAAAATACAAAATATTATCCATGAATACTATGAAAATCTCTATGCATACAAACTTGAAAACCTAGATAAAATGGATAAATTTTTGGAAACACACAACCTCCTAGGTTTGAATCAGGAAGAAATAGAAATCCTGAACAGACCAATAATGAGTAGCAAGATTGAAACCGTAATAAACAAACAAAAAAATAAACCCCAAAATAATCCCCAGGCCAGACAGATTCATAGCCAAATTCTACCAAATCTCCAAAGAATAACTACTACCTCTTCTACTAAAACTATTCCATAATATTGACAAGGAGGGAATCCTCCCTAACTCATTCTATGAAGCAGTATTACTCTGGGATACCAAAGTTGGGAAAGGACACAACAAAAAAGAAAACAACAAACCAATATCCCTCATGAACATAAATACAAAAATCCTCAACAAAATATTAACAAACCAAATTCAACAGCACATCAAAAAGATAATTCACCATGATCAAGTGAATTTTAACCCAGGGATCCAAGGATGGTTCAACATACACAAATTAATAAATGCGATTCAGCATATAAATAGAATTAAAAACAAAAACCATATGATCATCTCAATAGATACAGAAAAAGCCTTCAATAAATCAAGCACACCTATGATAAAATTCCTCAAATCAGCAAGAAAAATAAAATCTCATCAAAAAGTAGGCAAAAGACATGAATGGAAGTTTTTCAAAAGAAGATAGACAAATGGCCAAACATATAAAAAAAATTCAACATAACTAATCATCAGGTAAATGGAAATTAAAACCACAATGAGATAGCACTTTATCCCTTACCCCTGTCAGAATGGCCATAATTAAAATGGCAAAAAATAATAGATGTTGGCATGGATGCAGTGAAAAGGGAACACTTATGCAACATTGGTGGGAATGTAAATTATTTAATAATACAAACAGTATGGAGACTCCTCAAAGAACTGAAAGTAGACCTATCATTGGATCCAGCAATCCCACCAGTAGGTATCTACCCAAAGGAAAAGAAGGCATTTTATTAAAAAAGACACCTGCACCTGAATGTTTATCCCAGCACAATTCACAATTGCAAAGACGTGAAATCAACCTAGGGGCTCATCAGTTGACGAATAGATAAAGAAAATGTGTATACACACACACACACACACACACACACACACACACACACACACTGTGAGTACTACTCAGCTGTAAAAAGGAATGAAGTAACATCTTTTTGTAGCAACATGGCTGGAAATAGAGACTATTATCCTAAGTGAAATATCTCAGGAATGGAAAACCAGATACCACATGTTCTCTCTTACAAGTGGGAGCTAAACGAGGGGTATATATGGTCATAAAGAGCAGTAATGGATTTGGAAACTAAGAAGGGGGGAGGGTGGAAAGGGAGTGAGGAATAAAAACCTACCTATCTGGTATAATGTATGACCGGTACACTGCAAGCCCTGACTTCAGTATTATACAATTCATCCATGTAACAAAAACACTTGTACCCCCTAAATCTATTTTTTAAAAACTCAAAAAAAATGGCCATTGATTCAACCTAAAGTGCCTACCTCCTTTCAACATTTAAATTTCTGTCATGTTGAGTCTTACTCTGTAATGTCTCCTTTATTTGAAGAAAGGGGCACTTCAGGAACAAACTACAGCCAATAAATAAATAGGCAAATATACAGAAAGATAGAGAATATAATTGTTTAGTTCTTCATTAATGGTACTGCTCATGTGACCCATAAGAAACCCTTTTCCGTCCCACATTTCAAAGAACTTTCTTCGTTTTACTTCAAAGAACATCATCGTCATAGTAACTCTAATTTATGTCACATTAATAACTTTAAAATACAGACGCTTGTTTTTTACTGATTTGCATTTACTTTTCTGATATAGAAAATAACACTTAAGATTTATTGAATGACATTGGGATAATTAAATGTCTATTTTCTCCTACCTGTTAAAGAAAGGTACAGAAGGACATTGGGAGAATAATTAAAGTGCAACTAAAGAGTAGGACTAACCTTGACACTCAATGTAATTAAAAATAAAACAAAGACCAATATGCTGAGAGAATTGCCTGCCTTTATGCGGATGTCCATCTGCACATCTGAAACCTTATTCCGGAAATCTCCACTTTGCTTTCCTCCATTTTTGGATGGGACTGAAAGTTTCACTTTCCATGGACATCTTCTTTGCAAATTGTTTTACATTCAGCCTTCAAGAAAACTCACCTCTTAGACCTCCTACCTGCCTCTACAAGATAACATTGGCCCCATGTGTAAGTGTGGACGTGTCACTGGTGATGGAGAAATAACTGGGATTAGCCAGGAGAGGGCGCCCTGACAGACAACAGTTGTTGGTTGGGGTGGACAGTGATTTTAAGCTCTGGAACCCTTCCAGCTGATAGGAATGGTTTAAAAAAAAAGTGCTCATATAACCACACACTTTGTGTTTTCTTTGTTTATAAGAGAAGAAATGGCAATTCCTTGTCTTTCCAAAAATCCTGCAGACCACGTATTAAAGGAAATCTAACGTAAATGATTCACTGTTTGCCTTGGATAAAAGGAGAGACATAGTTTTAACAGGATTAGAAGGACTTACATCATCATCTTACCAGGGGATGTTATAGTTGTTCCAAATTAGCAGTGTAGATTAACAGCTCAGCACCTTGGCCTTGACTCCACCATTTTCTAAGTATATGGTACTAAGCACATCATTTCCTCTTAGTATCATTTTCCTCATCATGAAAATGGTAATTATGGTAATTGGGCCTGTTTAGGGTGAGGATTAAGTGAGAAAACATATGTTAAATGCCTGCCCCTTAGTAATGGCATCTATTATTATTTCCTTTTTTTTTTATTTCAGCATATTATGGGGGTACAAATTTTAAGGTTTCAAATGATACCCTTGCCCCCCTGCCTCCCAAGTCTGAGTTTCAAGTGTGATTATTTCTTTCTATTTAGTCAAGATTGTGACATAGTGTGGAAAGTCTCAGATTCCATTTGCCATTATAAAAAAAAAATAATAAAAAGTCACTTTCATTTTATTTCTTTATATTGATATACACAGTAATGAAAAGAGTCATCAACATTTGTGGTGGTGTTTTGTTTAAGTAAACTGAGTTCAACACTGGCTTGGAAATAAAGTAACTGCCTCTAAGTCCGAGTCTTCAAACAAGCCCCTGGGTTTTATATGGACTGGCACTTAATTTCTGTGGACCAAAGTTTCCTGAGAAAATTGGATGAGATAACCCAGATCATAAGACTTATGACAAAGTATACCTACTTCATGCCATTCACTGATAAGTTATTGATTGGCAGACACCTTGTGCAGAAAAGAAAGCCCAACTTGTTAAGACATCCTCAGCTCAAATACTTTTGTTTCTGCCCGTGACTATGTCTGAACTTTATTTCTTTAAATTATATTTATTATTCAAGGCTCATTTCCTACTCACCACCTCAGAGCTCCATCTTCTTCCTTTGCACGCTCATTTCCATAGCACCATCATGATCTACTGGTGTCATAGTTTCTTTTGTTCTTATCTTGACTCCCCAGGGCAGAGTGATAAGCTCTTGACCTTGTTGACATGCTTCTATTTTACAGGTAATTATTGCTCCTTGAGAGCAGGAAGTGTTTTTTGCTGCTGTTACTCCCTGCAGCACTCTGCATAGTGTCGTCCACATAGTGCAAGTACAATCAGCAGTGGCTGAATCGAACTGAATTAAATTGAGCATTTTCTTTAATAAAAATGTTTCCTAGGATGAGGATTCATTATGTTGCTAATAAGCTGCTATGTCATCAAAACTTCATTTTACCTTAGAAATGAAACCATAACAGTATAAAATACATTGAGGTTAGGAGATGAAATATCTGAATAAATTATTAATAAAACATTTAAAATAAACTTTTTCTTTTAGAATTTAAGCAAATATGTTTTAGATCTTACGTTTCTCCTGTTTGGATGACTCCAAATGAAATGGTTGTGCAAATGGTTTGTAAAAAGTAAGTCATTATGTAAACATCGTATTTTCTAAGTATTTAGTATTATATAGAACATAGTTTTCTTGGCTTGGATCCACAAAAGAGAAATTTTACTACTGAGAATAAAGAGATAAAATCTATTTTTGTACTTGACTAATCTGACAGATACATGATATAGCAATAAGATATAATCTTTTTTTATAACAAAGATGAACTGTACCTTTTAAAAGATTTAGTTTTTAATATCTGGAAAGGGCACATCAGTATTTTTATTTTTGTAAATTTTTTTGCTTCACAACGTGATGCATATAAGATCAGTAATAGTCACCTAGCTGAGAATTGTACTAATTCAAATAATGGCACCAGTTTCATCTGGTCAGTCAGTTTTTGGTATCCACGCCTGTAACATAGCCTGTAAAGGCTATTTCATAAATCTTCCATAATAAGCTCTTAAATAGGTTTCGATAGCATATCAAAGGTTTTAGAAATATACCAGAAGCAAAATAAGCTTTCTAAATTTCCCCACATGATCCTCTAGTTTCTCGCTTCAATCCATTTCATTCATTTCTTTTTCACAAATTTTCTTTATTCACTTTCAATATATCAGAGTTTTCCGTGTCAGTTCACATAGATCTTGTTTGTTCATTTCATGTACTTTAATTTAACTTAACCCAGACCAGGTAGAGTTTCCTTCTCAATGCTTCTCTGCAGTGGAGTTTGGGCTTCTAAGTATCCCTCCAACCCTAACTATTGTGAGCTGACAAAAGATGGGCGGCAGATATATTCCCAGCAGAAATGAGTGTTGCAACATTTTGAAGGAAAAAAAAGAAAAAAAAAACCAGAACAGAACAGGAGTTACTTCCAAGACCCTGCTTGAAAGTTAATGTTGCCATTTATAATTTCCCAACTTAGTTCACCAACCTGGGAATAGCTGGCTATTGACTTAGACAAAATGGTCACTAATTATAGCAATAGGCAACGAGCCACATTTTTCATGGAAGTTTTGTGGAATCATCTCACAGCATCATAGTCCCACCTTACACTTCATATTGTATCAACATCTTCTATTAATCGTGAAGTTTAGAGGTCTTCTTTGGCCTTTTCTCAGTGGCTCTTTTGTATTTGTTAACATTAGCCTTCTGTCTCTGCACTAAAAATAGCCGCCACCCCCACCTCAAGTACAGTTACAGTACCCAGAGCAAAGCTCACAGTGGAAACAGGATCAGTTCTTCCAAAAGCACTGCAGGCCTTCCCAGAAGCATAGCCATTTATTTTTGGAGCCTCCATCTAATGATACAAGAAACTTATAATATGTTTGCATTAGCATTTTTCCAAAAAGCTCTGAAATTTATTTTACTCTAGAAAGACATTAAGTTGTTCCTGCATTCAAACAACTCTTAATTCAACAGTTCAGTATGCCCCAAACTTATGTTACCTCATTTTATAATTTAATTCCCTAAATATCACTCACCTTAGTTTTTGTTACTCCCAAAGGGTAAAATCTCATTTGTGAAGCTTACAAAATATCCTCTTAGAAAAATCTTTTTTTGCAACCAAGTAATGAGTAGTGCTAAAGCTTCCCAAGGGGTTTCTATTTTGTACAAAAACAAAATTTGTGCTCCTGAAATTTTGAATGACTAAAATCTATATTTACCTGTTTAATCACTTGCCTTCATAAATCTTCTAGACCCGATACCCCTAATTAACATTCTTAGCACCCCAGGTGTGCACAGATGTGTTGCCTGCTAATGCATACTTTTCTATTTCAATGAATTAAGAAAACATGCTGAGAGATTTATTTTGCAATGTGACCAAATTATGCTTTGCTGCCTACATCTTTATTTAGAAAGAACTAAAAGAGTTTTTCTTCCCAAGATGAAGCCCCAATATCTTTTTTGATCCAATGCTAAATAGAGACAGGAAGATAAGAAAATCTTATACTAGTATTGAACAAATTGATAGCAGATAGGATTCAGGTTTCTCTCTGTTGAGAAGTTACAGACAAGTTGGAAGCCAGAACGAACCACGCGATACTAGATTAGAGTCAGTGATATCAGTACGAACTCATGTTTAGCTTAAAATAGATACAGAAAGGACTTGTATATGTGTGAACACATGTGTTAATATTTATACATATATTTCCTAGCTCTGCCCTCTGAGGGGCCCTAGAAGCAATAACATCCCAGGAGGAATGAGCACATCCAATACCCAGATCTTGGTTTCTAATTCCATTCTCCAATGAAAGGAACCAGGGCTCCTTAGAGAAATGGCTGATTCTGGGCTGGAACACAGAATATGTAAGATGAGCCTAGAATATCATGTTAGTGCCAGAAAGTAAGCAAACACTTAATAACAAAATTATGGGAACTGCTAAAGGGATACATAAGTCAGCCTGAGATTATTCCCAAAAGTCAGAGCTAAAATAATTTGAGCAACAAAATAAACAATGTGGTAGTGAATTATAATCCAAAGTATAAAGTACATATCCATGAGCTCATACTTATATAAATAAATGATTGAATAAAGGAGAGAAATGGCAAATCTCCGATGTGAAAGAATTCCAAATATTTATGTAGATATGGCCCCTTCAAAAAAGTAGAGTTTAACTTCCCACCCCTTAAGTATGAACTGCACTTACTAACTTGCCTTCAAGTAGGGCGGAGGGAGAAGAAGAGTAAATTTACAGTGGAGAAACCAGGCAACCACCACGTTGACCAGGTCATGTTGATAGCATGCATCCTTGATGTTATGTGACAAGAAAGGCATTTTATCTCTGTGGTATTATTTCTAAAATCTTTTTTTTTTTTTTTTTTTTTTGGGACAGAGTCTCACTTCATTGCCCAGGCTAGAGTGAGTGCCATGGCGTCAGCCTAGCTCACAGCAACCTCAAACTCCTGGGCTCAAGTAATCCTGCTGCCTCAGCCTCCCAAGTAGCTGGGACTACAGGCATGCGCCACCATGCCCGGCCAATTTTTTCTATATATATTAGTTGGCCAATTAATTTCTTTCTATTTATAGTAGAGATGGGGTCTCGCTCTTGCTCAGGCTGGTCTCGAACTCCTGAGCTCAAACGATCCACCCACCTCGGCCTCCCAGAGAGCT